>MU224910.1:3184144-3211437 GCA_018584345.1 Thuja plicata | reverse complement strand
TCAAATGCTTTTAATCTAGAAAGGGAATTGCATTTAAACTAGAAAGGAATTGCCATTAATCTAGAAAGCTTGTAAGAATCAAATTGAAATGTTAGACATATAAATGAATCATAAATGAAAGCAATATCTTCAATTCCAATTGAAACTAGCCTAATTATGCAATTTTAAGCTTAAAATCATGAAAGAGATTAAATGCAAAATTGACTATAGATTTGATGCTCTCCAAAATCATCTTTTAAAATGAAGGAAATGAGGTCCAATTTATAGAAAACCATGGAAAGAGAGTGAAGAGTTTCTTGAAAAGAAACAATTGTCTCTTCAATCTCTTTTGAGATAAAAATGCAAAGATTATTTAAATAAAAGGGTGGATTATTGCCACATGAGTGTCCTTTCACATGGAATTATGGAATTACTTTTTGAGGATAATTCACCCAATAATTAAATAACCTTTCAATTCCTTTTATGTGTATTAGCTAAAGGGGGTGGAATTGATTTAATTAAAAGAAATTAGGACTTTAGAATTAAATCAATTAATCATAGGGATTTTTAGCTAATAAACTCTGAGAATTTATGAATTAAATATAATGCCAGATTTATGCAAATTTGGGTTTTCTGCATTTGAAACTCAGTCAATTAAAGTCAATTAGGAGGAGAATTTGCCTAGTATAATAGGACTTCGAAGATGAGAAAATTGAAGGAATGCACCAAAATTGATAGGATTATTAGGTGCCAATTTTGGGGTGTTACAAACCCCACCTCCTATTATTCCAACTGGATATCCTATTAGTTGGTTTTATGTCCACCAAGTTTTAAAAATTCATATTAACCCTCAAGATCTTTTAAGAACGCTCAAGCTTAGCAACACCTCCTCTTTTTCATCCATATTTAAAAAAACATTAAAATCCCCTCCAAAGATACAAGGGAGATAATTGGCAAGGGATCTAACCATCATGATATGGGACAAAGTCAAAGACTTCCTAGAGAGATAAATCAAAGCATAAACATTGGTGAGAAGGTTGAATTCCTCATATTCAAAAATCAAAGCAACGATAGACATCGAGGATCTACTGGAAATTCACCACATAAGAACATTTTTTTTAGTTCATAGAGATAAGCCACACCATTTGAATTATCCCAAGCTCTAATACACTGACAAAAAATTCTAGCCCAAATATTGTAATCCAAGCTCTCAAGGGAACCCTGCCTGCTTTGGGATTATGATAACAAAGTCTCAAAAAGGGGACTCCAAAGAAGGCTCCTAAGGTTAGTAGAAATAATGACTAGGAAAAATTAAAACTAATTAGCAAGACATTGGTCAAGTCTAGATCAGTGAAATCATTAATTCACCATTCTCTCTATCTCAAAAATGATTGTCCTTTCATAGAATGTAATAGTTATGAATACCATCCCTAGACAAATGGTTATTCAATATTTTATTGTTGTCATTCTATGGATATTGTCTTCATCCAAGATACTAAGGTGTTCATGGAGGGCATGTTGAGGGGCTACAATTTATTGCCTATGTATTGGGGCTCAATACAATTCAAGTTGTGTGGCTTACCCTCAAAACTATGAAAAGTTATTCCTATGTGGTGAATTTTGAATAGATCCTTAATGTCTATTGTATCTTTGATTTTAGAATTAGGGGAATACAACTTTCTCACTAATGATTAGCTTTGAATTATATCTCAGGAAAGTCTTTGCCTTGGTCCCATATTAGGATGGTTAGATCCTTTCCACTTATCTTCCTTTGGATCTTTGGAGGGGATTTTAATTTTGTTTTAAGTATGGATGAAAAAGAGGAGGTGTTGCTAGGCTTTAGCATTCTTCAAAGATCTTGAGGGATAATATAGATTTTTTGAACTTGGTGGACATAAAACCAACTAATTACGCCAAAGGTGTTTCCTATCTGAACATGATCAGCTGACTTTCCAAATTAAAGGTTCATATTCAAGGATAGACATGCAAGACGATTGCAATGTCTATCATTGTTGGATCATTTTTAACTTTTTCATCACCGTCATTTTATTTTTTTGATGTTTTTATTATAACTTTTTCATCATCGTTATTTTATTTTTCGATGTTCTCATTTCTCTGAAATCCACCATTCTTTTCCCTATCGGACAAAGTGCATTTATTAGCAATAGATTGAAGTGCCCAATGTAGTTGTGTTTGGTTTCTCATTGTCACACTACATTTGAAAGACAATTTATATGGAATACTACTAATTTAATGACAATAACCATTTACCATTTTTTACTGCTAATTTAATGATGACAACTATTTTTTAAAGAATCAATTTTTTTTCTTTATTTTGGCATTCAAGAATCATAATGTGCACAACCACTTTTTTCTTTCATAAAAATTCTTAGACATGGATAAAATATATATATTATGTAAATTATATTTTTAATTTTTAAAGTTTTATTAGTTAAAATATTATAAGATATAAATAATTAATTATATGGTTAATTTTTTATCCATTTAAATAGTTACTATATTATAATATTTAAAATATAAATAATTATTTATAATATATATTACGTAAAAATGTTACTATTAATATTTAACTTTTAAAAATATATAAATAAATAATGACAAATGTTTAATAAATATATTTTTGGAAATAGTATTTTTATTTATTTATTTATAGATAATTGGCCAAGGTCGTCATAATTTTTATTAATAGAATTTTAAATTTACACCTTCGTTCAGTGCAGGCACTAGAGGAAAAGAACAGAGGGAAGAAAAACCTTCGGTATCGCCCGAGACTAAAAGTTCTGATCATAAAATAATAAGTTACATATTCAGTTACAGATACCGCCTGAATATGTGGTTTTAGAATATGACTAGATGGAATTCCTCCCTACCATTAGTAATATTAATGATTTTTATTATTAGTCTCTGCATTTTAGGCAGGAGACTTATGTTTTCACCTAGCATTTTAGCATTAATATGTTCTCCGAGAAACGTGCAATCTCTGTTAATCTAAAGTCTTAAACAATATTCTTATTAAAGTAAAATTATCTCTACTTAATTCCTAATTTTTCATTGGCTATGTGGATTTTAGCTAGTGGTATTTTCTATTTCCTTTGCAAAAAATTATCATAATTTTTTCATTCGGTTTGAGGCTTCCATGTGTCTACGGCAGGCACTTTGCATTCTGTTTGAGGCGTGTATGTGTCTACGCAAATACTAATGTTTTCGTTACACTCACAAACAATTAATCTTCCCTCGGGAATCACGTCAACATAAAATTAAAAATTTTATCCTATAGTTTGCAGTGCCTTGATTTTTGAAATTTCATTTTTTACTGATTTTCCCTGTTTTCTCATTGGTTGGCACTAATTTTGCTAGGGTTTTCACTTTTTTCAATTAATAAATTAGGGAAAAAAAATTGCAGCCAATGAGAAAAGAGAAGTTAAAGATTAGAACATTTTCCAATGTCCATTTTTATCGACAAAGACATGTCAGAGATCAAACATCTCATGTCGAAAGAGATAGACGTTGTCAGAAATGGTCTTATAAGAAAAAGCCAGTTTTCACGTTCTATTTGAATTATTAAAATTGGACAAGTTGCAGGGTGAGGACATAATATGTACAGGTTAATTAATATTTTTTAAATGTTGCATTTAACACTCTAGTTGGTGTTCGTTGGCATTGGTGAATGCAGTGTTAACAAAATTTAAATAAAACAACTCACTTCAACTTTCATTCACAGTTTTCGCAAAATGCAGTGCAGCTCTCCAAACTAGTGAGGGAATAGTGTTTGCTTTCATGGCTTAGCAGATCAAATTAGCATAGTAACAAGGAGTAGCTGTGAGTATTATATATAAGGTACTATCTTTCCCTATTTCATTTTGTGCTTTGCGTTCATTAAAAAGTATTTTTTTTATGGTTGTTTCCTTTGTAATGTTTGTGTCCTCGTCCTCATGCATTCCCTTCGTCTTGTCCACCCTAGATTACTATCCACCCTAGATTCATTGTTTTTTGGTCGAATGCTTAATGCATCTGTAATTGGCACAAAACCATTGAATGTTATTTCTTGTATACAATTTGTTTCTGCTCCCTTGTTATCTAACTCATCTTCAGGTACCATGTGTTCATGTTCCTCTCCTGGGTTGCTAACCAAATCCGCCTCTGTAGAATTCTACGGCACACCACCATTGAGTGATAATTCTTGTGTACTTTTTGTGCCATTATTCTGTTGAAGACAATTATTCAATTGTATATTGTCATTGATGTTACACAAATATTTACACAAATAGAGTGATTTTCTATATTAACTGAGCTCTGTCGGTTAATGAAGGAAGTTTTGTATTAACCGAGTTCACTCGGGAAATACAATAAGTTTGGTTTTAGCCGAGTATTGGTTGGGCATTGAAGGATTACAGTGTCAACCAAGTTATGCATTTAGTGTCAGCCGACTAACAATATTTTATACTTTATGTTTAATTGGTTAATTACAGTCGACAAACTTAAGTTTTATTATTTATTTGGAAGGGTATTCGAGATGACTAGACAAGACGTATCATATATATACATGGTCAAGTTTGGATTGGAAGTAGAAGAGTTCTTTGATATGAAGAATGAAGGCGAAGTAAGAGGGAATTCTGATTAAGGACAGATTATCTAGACCGAGCTAAAAATAATATTTAATTGGTGAGGATCCAGTTAAAGCCAGAACATAGATTTGAATCACCAAAGATAGTTGCTTCTTCAATCAGGTCATACTCATTGTTACTCTCTAACAATTGTAACAGTGATCCAAATCTCTTTACAGAGTAGACTTAACATTTTTTTTCATAAATCCTCTCACAAGGTGGCATTTCTACATTGAGTTGTTTGAAGACCTCTAACAAGGCCACTCCTAAAAGGGTGATTAAATCCTCTAACAAGGTCACACCTTACAGTTTGTTTTGTAACCTTTAACAGGGTTGGCTCCTAATCGGGCTCACTTCAGAAGAGTGAAAAATAGTAACTAGTTACAATTGGTGGTTTTCCCAAATTGGGTTTCCACGATAAATCTTGGTGTCATCTGTGTACATGTTATTTGTTTTATGCTTTATGTTTCTGCACTTAATCACTAAAGGTTAAACACATTTAATATATTAAGATTTCTTTGTTAACCGAGCAACAACATAATATCTTTTGTTAACCGAGCAGAGCGATAAATTTTTTTAAGACATCTAAGGGACTTGGATTTGTTTTTGTGGTAATTGAATCACCCCTCCCCTCTTAGTTACTCAACCCATTTACAACAATTGGTATTAGAGCTTTTGGTGCTTTCAGGAAAGGTTTCAAGGCCTAAGCTAAAAATCAAAGATGTCTTACAGGAGGGAGATCCCCAAGCTTAACAAAGACAACTTTTATGCATGGCAAGAGTTGATGAGGCTACATCTATCTACTATTGGAGATAATGGTTTGCAATTATTATAACACAAGTATGTGGAAACACCTAGACCTATGTCTATGGATAAAATGGTGGACATGAAGAATCATAACATAATGATGATTGATATAGATTCTTCACTTAGCTATTCATAATTTGATGAAGTCAAGGACTTCCCTACTACCTATGATATGTAGAGGAAACTGCATGATATCCATGGAGGAGATGACAATGTAAAGAGAGCCAAATAAGAGATTCTCAGAGGTCAGTTCGATCAGATGAAAATGAAAGAAGGAGAAGACATTACAAAATACAATGACAGGATCAAGAAAAGTGTCAGTGTCATCAGAGCTGCTAGTGGAACGATTGAAGACAAAATAGTGGTTAGTAAAGCATTGATAACTTTACTTCCTATCTATGCAATTAGAGTTTTAGCTATTCAAGAGATGTGGTACAGTAATGATATAACTCTAGATGCATTGGTTGGAAGGCTGACAACTTTTGAGTTGGACAATTTTGATAATTATTATCCTAATCCTAGCAATTTTGAGTATGCATTCAAAGCCAAATTAAGCCTTGGTAAGATGGATAGAAACTCAAGAGGAAAATAGATTGACAATGACAGTGATGATGAGTCTGATGATGAAGATTTAGAAATCATTGAAGCACTACTTGCAAAGAGAGCTGCCAAAGGAAAAGGAAAGTACAAAGGAAGAATACCATTGATTTTCTTTTCATGTGATGAGGTTGGTCACATTGTTGCTAAGTGTCCAAACAAAGAAGACAAAGATGAAAGAAAGTTCAACAAGTACAAAGGCAAGAAAGATTTCAAAAATTACAAAAGCTACAAGGACAAAGGTAAGAAATCTAGTTATATTACAAAAGATTTTGATAGTGATGAAGATGAAGATGAAATGGTTTACATTGCTATTAAGGATGAGTCAGATAATGAAGAAAATGAAAAAACTGCACTTTTCTCACATGTTAATGACACTTGGATAATTGATAGTGGTTTTTCTCACCACATGACTGGTGATAAAACAAAATTTGAACATCTTGAGCACTATGATGGTGGGAGTGTCAGATTTGGGAATAATAAACCTTGCTATGTGAAAGGTAAAGGTTGTATTGCTCTAACTGAAGGAATCAAATGTGATAATTCTTATTGGGTTGAAGGACTAAGGAATAATTTACTAAGTGTGGCACAACTGAATAACATTGGTTTCGAGGTAGAATTTATGAATGGTAAGGCCGAGCTTTTGGATGGTAAAAGAAACCTAGTTGGAACTGGCAAGCAACAAAAAGGTAATCTATTCTATCTTGATTTCAATGAAAGTTCATGTTTTATTGCACAAGTAGAAGAAAGCTCGTTATGGCACAAAATATTGTGTTATGTGAATTTTGATAACCTGATCAACATAAGCAAGAACAAATGAGTAAGAGGTATTCCTATTTTGAAGAAACCTGAATTGGCAATATGCAAACAATGCCAAAGTGGGAAGATGGGAAAAACTAGTTTCAAAAGCAATAATTACAATATTGGAGAAGTCTTGGAGTTGGTGCATACTGGTCTCTATGGACCAATTGGAACAACAAGTTACACTAGAGAGAAGTATTTTATTCTATTTGTTGATGATCATTCCATAATGATGACTGTTATGTTTCTCAAAGAAAAATTAGAAGCTTTTCATAAGTTTAAGTGGTACCTTGCTAGAGTTGAGAAGGAAATGGGAAAGAAACTAAAATGCCTAGGATCTGATAGAGCAGGTGAATACATTTCTAATGAGTTCAATGAATTCTACAATGAAAGAGGAATCAAGAGACAAGTATCTGCCCCTGGTGACCCACAAAAAAATGGAATAGCAAAAAGAAGAAACAGATCTATTATGGATTGCACAAGAACCTTGATGATTGAAAACAATGTTGCAACCAAATACTGGAAGTAAGCTATCAGCACTGCAGTTCACACCTTGAACATAGTTCAGCTAACAAAAGGTAATGATCAAACACCCTTTGAATTGTGGTATGGCTATAAACCCAATGTTCATTATTTCAAAGTATTTGGAAGTAATTATTACATCTTGAAGGAAACAAGAAATGGAAAATTTGATGTAAAAGGTGATGAAGGTATATTCCTAGGATACTCCTGTAAAATCAAAGCATATAAATGTTTGAATCTTGCTACTCATAAAGTCATAGAAAGTGTACATGTGAAGACTGATGAGTTTGTAGAATGAAGTGAAGAACAAAGCAGTAAAGAGCCTGAGGAATACATAAAATTTGTGTATTATGAACCTGATACTATGCCTAAGACACAAGGAATGGTGATTGTACAACAACCCTGTTAACCACTGGATTCATCAATAGAAACTTTGTTACAACCTGTGCAACCCGAGATGCTAATAAAGGTAACCAAGTTTCAGACAGAGGTAATCGAGTCTCAGTCAAAAGAGTAGAACATAATGTTTGAGCATGGTGAACCAAGTAATGAAAGACCAAAATCAAAGAAGAAGGAACCTGTACTTGCTAAATATGTCAGAAGGAATCATGCACCTGACCAAATAATTGGAGATCAGACAGAAGGTATAATGACAAGAAACAAACTTAAAGGTACATGTTTACTTAGTGAAATTGAATCTAGATCCATTAAAGATGATCTGAATGATGAAAGTTGGATAGAAGCCATGAATGAAGAGATTAAGAAGATAGAAAAGAACAAGACCTGGAATCTCATGCCTAGACCAAAAGACAAAAATGTGATTGGTACTACGTGGGTTTTTAGAAACAAGTTGAATGAAAATGGTGTTGTTTCTAGAAACAAGGCAAGATTAATGTGTAAAGGATATGCTCAAGAAGAGGGTATTGATTATGGAGAAACTTTTTCTCTTGTTGCAAGATTTGAAGGAGTCATAACTCTTTTGGCATATGCAGCACATAAATGATTCAAGGTATACCAAATGGATGTAAAATCTGCATTCTTGAATGTAATTCTGGAAGAGGAAGTCTATATTGAACAACCTGAATGTTTTTTTGATCCTAACAAAAGGAATATGGTTTGTAATCTACACAAAGCTTTGTATGGGCTGAAGCAAACTCCTAGAGCTTGGTATGAAAGACTGCATGGCTACCTGATAAGTATTGGATTTCAGAGAACTAATGACAATAGTAGCTTGTACATCAAAGAAGGACCTCAGAACAATATACTATTAGCTGAGATATTGGTTGATGATATCTATTCACTTGACATGATGATTTATGCAAAGCATTCTTTGAAGCTATGAGTAAGGAATTTGAGATGTCTATGTTTGGAGAAATCAAATTCTTTTTTGGTTTACAAGTTTGTCAGATGAAGGATGGTGTCTACATTACTCAGTCTAAATACATCAAAGATATGCTGAAGAAATTTGGAATGGAAGATTCCAGACCAGTTGAGACACCTATGTCTACTAGACATAAGTTGTCTAAGGATGATGACTCAAAGGAGGTAAATCAGACTACCTACAGATCCATGATTGGTAAAATTCAATATGTTGTTCACACTAGGCTTGATATTGTATTAGCAATTGGTATTGTTGCAAGGTTTTCAGATCATCCTAGAGAGAATCCTTTGATGGCTATCAAAACAATTCTGAGATATCTTAAGGGCATTGAAGACTATGGATTATGGTATGAGAAAGGAGGAAACTTTAATTTAAAGACTTTTACTGATGCTGATTGGGTAGGAAGTGTTGATGACAGAAAGAGCACCAGTGGTGGAGCGTTCTTTCTTGGAAAGAGGTTAGTCTCTTGGACCAACAAGAAACATAATTGCATCTCTTAGTCTACATCAAAGGCATAGTATGTTGCTGCAACAGTGAATTGTTCAAATATCATATGGTTCAAAAAATTGTTGTGAGGTATGAAGGAAGAAATAAAATAACTAGTTATCATCTACTGTGACAACACTAGTGCTATTAAAATTTCAAAGAACCCTGTGATGCATACTAAGACTAGGCATATTGTAATAAAGTATCAGTTCTTGAGAGAATTGGTTCAGGATAAGGAAGTAAGGTTGGAATATGTGAATACTAAAGAACAAATTGCAGACATATTCACAAAAACTTTATCTAAGGATGCATTCTTATATCTTAGAGGAAAGCTAGGGGTGATTCCCCTATCTGAGGCTCATTAAAGCATAGTTTAGTGATGCATCAACGGAGCTATAGTGAAGATCTAACAAGTTGATGCAGATTTTTAGAGCATATTGCATATAAATAAGTACAACAAGTACATTACAACTTCATTGGATAGAGTCTTTGTCATTGGATGTCAAAGAGGGAGAGATTATTGATGTCATGCCAAATAAATTATTGAGAAAGAGATTATTGATGTCAGAGGGAGAAATTTTATCAGAAACAATGATTAATGTAAGAGGGAGAAATCTATATTTCAGTGATTGTGAAGACAGAGGGAGTTTTCTAGATGAGAATCAGAATGAAGCTAAGGACATTATAAATTTTATCCTTGTTTCTATTGCTCTAGAATTCTTTGTATAATGATATGTTGTGTTTCCATCAATGCCAAAGAGGGAGATTGTTGAAGATAATTATTCAATTGTATATTGTCATTGATGTTACACAAATAGAGTGATTTGCTATATTAACCAAGCTCTGTCAGTTAATGAAGGAAGTTCTATATTAACCGAGTTCACTCGGGAAATACAGTGAGTTTGGTTTTAGCCAAGTATCGGTCGGGCATCGAAGGATTATAGTGTCAACCGAGTTATGCATTTAGTGTCAGCCAACTGACAATAGTTTACACTTTATGTTTAATTGGTTAATTACAACCGACAAACTTAAGTTTTATTGTTTATTTGGAAGGGTATTCAATCTAACTTGACAAGACCTATCATATATATACATGGTCAAGTTTGGATTGGAAGTAGAAGAGTTTTTTGATATGAAGAATGAAGGAAAAGTAAGAGGGAATTATGATTAAGGATAGAATATCCAGACCAAGATGCAAAAGAATATTTGATTAATGAGGATCCAGTTAAAGCCAGAACATAGATTTGAATTAGCAAAGATAGTTTCTTCTTCAATTAGGTCATACTCATTGTTACTCTCTAACGATTGTAGCAGTGATCCAAATCTCTTTATAGAGTAGACTTAACAATATTTTCATAAATCCTCTCACATGGTGACATTTCTACATTGAAGTGTCTGAAGAACTCTAACAAGGCCACTCCTAACAGAGTGATTAAATCCTCTAACAGGGTCACACCTTACAGTGTGTTTTGTAACCTTTAATAGGGTTGGCTCTTAACATGGCTCACTTCATAAAAGTGAAAAATAGTAACTAGTTACAATTGGTGGTTTTCCCAAATTAGGTTTCCATGGTAAATCTTGGTGTCATTTGTTTTATGATTTATGTTTTTGCACTTAATCACTAAAGGTTAATCACATTTAATATCTTAAGATTGCTTTGTTAACCGAGAAACAACAAAATATATTTTGTTAACTGAGCAGAGTGATAAGTTTGTTTAAGACATCTAAGAGACTTGGATTTGTTTTTGTGGTAACTGATTCACCCTCCCCTCTCAATTACTCAACCCATTTCCAACATGTTTTTGTTATCCACCATAGATTCATGACTATTTTGTGGATCTCGAGTGGAATTATCCATTTTTCCCGTAAAATCTGAATTGGGGAAAAGGAAATTAAGAAATGACTTAGAGCCAGAAGAATTGCGAAGCATGGATGAAAACCAAGACTATCCTTTCTCTTATGTCCCTGACAATAGAAGTAATTTTTGTCCACTTGAATGCAACCCCAACAACACAGTTCCCATTTTCAAGCTTCTTCAACTCCATGAGAATCATAATCAATGTAGAGGATCACCCACAAATACCCTCAGATTGAATAAATCCACCAATTTTATGAAGTATCCTTTCTCAGAACCATGTAACCTCAGAACCCACTTCATATTTCCCTCAAACAATGAAAACAGTGAGGATGAAGCTTTTGTTTCTATTTTTAAAAAAAATTTCTGTGAAGGTCAATCGTAACATTTTTTGGGATTTATTTTTGCCCTTTAATAAGGATTTGTTCAGTATTGTGGAAATTTAGTTTTTATTTGAAGTGGATGATTGGCGAATAAAATATAAAATGCACTTTATTCTGCAGTGATAAAATTATAAGGGTTGCCAGAAATTTCAAATATCACAATAGACAAGTGCTCTAATTATATTCTCTCTTCAAGGTTAGTAGATTTATTTTTTCAACTATTGTTTGTTTAGAACTCTTTTTCTTAAAGAAACATTTGGCATCTTGAAATGAATTGAAAATAATCGTTATGCTATATTTGATGGCATCCCAAAACTTGCGCTAAATGGTATGAATGAATGTGTAAACTTTAAACAAGAACTTGATGTGAATAATGTTACGAAGTTGTAATTTTCATTATGTTGTCACTTTTTAGATGCCCAGTGCTGAAGTGTATTGCACAGTCGAAATGAAGTAACTTAAAATTGAGTTTATGCTCAAAGTCATGTGACTCTAAATCTTTAGCGTACCACTTATTGGTTTTCTACCCTGCCATAGAATTTTTAATATAACATTTATTTTTAATTTTAAAACTAGTGCTCATCATATCTTCGATTGCTAGTAGTTATATAGGCTAGAGGTTTGGTAAAAGTTTCTTGAAATTTGTGGTTGCAACAAATTTTTTTCCCTAAGTCATGGCTAGTAAATATTTGATGTGGAAGATTATGTTTTTGAATTTCCTATGATTTTTTATATCTAATGTCACCACCAGCATTCACTATTATTTATCCTCAGGCTGGACTTTCATGGAAGGGGGTTTTCACCAGCTCTTACAACTAGTCATTCTTAGGCTGGGGTTTATGGAAGGGGGCTTCTTAAGAAATAAAATTAGAATTGTTTAAATTTTTTATAATATTTTAAAAGTGATAATGCTTTGATCTCATAAATTTTGTGGTTAAGTTTCAGCTTAAAATCTAAGCCTGGAAATTTAAGAAGTTGACAGTCTCGTGAATAGACTACTTTAGTCTTCTATATTTTGTACATGAAAAATAAGTAAAAAGTTCTTGGAAGACATATGCATTAGTGTTTTTCAAGTGAATGAAAGGACCACAAACTAGCATTTGTTGGTGACAAGCCAACACCACATGCAAGTACTTTGTTGGATCATTTTTGGATAAATAATATTGATATTGCCGACGTAAAGTTCACTATACTAGAAACATATTGGACAAACCACTTTGCAATAGCTCTACAACTCCAGCTAAAGACCATAGAGTTGAAATTTTCTACAACATCCACCACATGGCCTTTGCCAGGCAATGGCTCTTACTCAAACAATGTTCAAGTTCACTAAAAAAATGTCACTATTGCTTAAAAAGTTGTACAATGTTTACAGACACACAATATTTGCATACTGCACAAAAAATCATAGTCTTACAATTTACAAGAATCCTGCAAAAGACATTGTCGAGTTTACAAAACACCTACAAGTACAGTTTTTGATATATGTTTACTTACTGTCCAATGTCTTTAAAGTTATTTTTCTCTACCACTTCTCTATTTCTAATCAAATATGCATTAATTCTTAATTAGCCTACAGTTTTGGAAAATTGTGCTCCGAATGAATCTCATTTTCAACCTTCATTTTGTTCTTTCAACTGTCCATTGGCTTTATTCTAGAAAAATAGCTACATAGTTTTACTCAATTTGAATACTTAATAGATTGTGCTTTCGAAGACTATTGAAAAGACAAGACTTCAATTTTTTTCCCTTATTTTAATCCATTTGTCTTAGTGTATTGTATAAATTTCTCTTTAACTCAATATTGATTTTGTTGAGCTGTCATTTTTTAAAGTAGACTTTGGTTTGATTGCTAAAGAAAAAAAAGTGTTGTGCTTGTTCTTGACACATAGAAATTTTATCAAAATTAACAAAAGGTCGCTTTCAAAAGGAAGAATCAACTATCCTTTAATTTTGGTTAGTTGTCTTTCACCTGAATCTAACTTTCAACTATGATTTTGTTCTAAAATTATTTATTGATTTTATAAATTATTGTTTCAGTTTATGTTTCTGTAACAATTACAAATAATTTCTACTTGACACTGTACACAAGTGGATTAGAATCCATATTGAAACCAGAATTTTGTATTTGAATCATGCCAAATTACATGTTCCAATATTGCCAAAATAAATGACATAACATCTCATGCATTCCTTTGTAGTTCACAAATGGACCCTTCTCACCACGAAAACCTCCCAGCTAATGCAACTTCTTCAAATGATGATCAAGAGCATAAAAGGAAAGTGATTTTTCAAATTTATAAAATACATTTCCTACACTTTATTTAAATACATTAATTGCTCTTAGTTGCTTCTGTTACTGTAATGTTGGAATTCTTCTTATATCTACATTCCAATGTTACTCATAAATACCTTCCCAATAACATACAAACTAAAATGATTCACTTGATTATAGGTCAAGGTTGGAAATCACTCAAGCATCTAGCATAATTGAAATATGCACAACACAATTTGAAATTTCTTTTGAAGGTGATACATTACTTGCATATGGACCTACTTAAAAAAATAATGCAACAAATGAATAAAAAAAACAAATCTCACATGTTGATCTCATCAATAGTCACGAGAAAATGACTATAATAGCGAGCATCAACAATAAATTATTCAATTTAGTTTTGTCCCGACTGTTGCCTTGTTCAAGTGTACGATTAACACAATTCATAGTAAAGAGAAAGACAATATGAAAGAGGAGATGTCGATAGTTGTCTTAAACTAAGTTCTAAAACAATAATTGAGAAAATTGATAGAGTTTGCAAGAAACAAAGGCTAACACTAGATTAAACCATTGCCCAATTGATCCATGCACTCTGCAAATACCTATTCAATCAAGAACCAACACAATTTTAACTACATGTTAAAGAAAGAGAATTGCCAACTGATGCTGCTATGGTAAGATATTTCCATAAAAATAAAACCAATTTATGTCACTCAAATTTTACAATGCATCAATTATATCGACTAACACAATTCTCTCTTGCAGTTAATAGTTCCTAAAACACATGCCAATCCCTATGTGAGCTTGGAAAAAGTCCTTACTATATCTAAAACACCTAGAACACCGCTTCTCCTGTTGAAGGATGTAGTACGCAGCAGGACAAGAGGCTCACCTACCATTAGATCAAGCCTTTCCACTTTCATCGATGAACTTAATGATGAATCCACCAAAGGTTTTCTGTAAACACTTGCTTCATCCTATATCCATTAATAATAATAAAATCCAAAACACAAAATATTATAATTATTGCTATTGGCTAAATTAAAAACATTTTTAACACCTCTCCTCAAATCTTTTCTCTGATGGCAGGTTACTGAAACATTGAAAACAAAAAATGTGTACCTATTTCTATACCGGCCACTCTGAAACTTGTGCCACCAGACAATTTCCATATGCCACACTTCAACCAACAACAATGCTCACTGCACCAAATGTGCAACAACCACAACTTTTGTTTACCACCCCTACTTACAATGCATAATTGAAACTAAAGATGGAACTCTTGATTGCAACTTGCATACTCAACTCTTGAAAGAATACTTCACCAAACTTACAAAAATACCATATGAAACTTATAAGAAATACATGTCAAAATATGTCTTCCTCAGAGTTGCCATGAACAATTCCATCATTTCTATTGCAAAAGAATCCAAAAATGTAATACTTTTCATAACACTCTTTCTGTATTGCTACAATTTTAAAACACCATTCTTTGCAATTATAACTAATAATTTTGAATTCAACTAACTATTTTGTGAGAGCTATAGAGAATATTAAACCATTTAGCCATTTGCTAGAAGATTTTTCTTCACTACATGCTATTTCTTAAGGTAATATCAACTTCACCACACACAATAATAAATCTTGAATGTGTTCTATACTATTGAATGTCTCTTCATTTTTGTTCATCTTGTTGTCATGTTTAGGGAGGCCAATTTCCTTTGACTTTATACAACAACTTCTAACATGTGATCTAAGAAGAAAATGAACTTACCACTCCAATATTTTCTCATGTCCAATTTGGACACAATATGATAGAACCAATCCCATATCTGCTAATATCCCTGCGACCTGGGCAGATTATGGTGAAACCAACGCAATATGGATGCTACAGATAGTATACAATCTTTCAATTATCTCCTTCAACAACTCTGCATCACCCTATTATATGACTGAGATAATGAATGAAGTAGCTGGTTTGACTATTAAGCTGCCCTAAATATTGTTTTGATTATTATTAAGTTGTCATCAAAATTAGAGATTGTTCATACAAGTTAAATAATTATTAAGCATTTTCATCTAACAAAGGGGACATGACAACTGCCTATATTCTCCACTCTGGCTATATGACCCTCATATAGCTCACTAATTAGTTTGCATTCTAAACTTACACTTTCTTAATTTGTCCATAATTTGTTGCATGTTTTTTTGTTCCCGATTCACTTCTTTTTTATTTTTGTGCTCTTGTGACTGACTAGGAACCTGCATTCCTTTTGAGTTGGAGTGATTATTGTATTTAGAGGGTAAAAAACACCGAGACTCAGTTACATCATTCAATGCTTTAGCTTCCTTTCACAAAATATGAAATATGACAAATTGACATCAATAAGGTTTAGATCATTTTATTATTTTAGTTATTCTAGACTTTAGTCCTTGCCAAGGAGTCAACTGATGGGACAATTCACTGCTTAGAAACATAAGATGTTAATGTAGTTTTTATTCTCTTCTTCTCTAGCACTACACTTAAGAATGTTATATAAGTCTGATTTCCACTTACAAAATGTACTCTATCATAGTAAAATTTTCAATTTTGGTGAAATTACAGGTTTTTGAAAACTGAAGCTCACAACATTAATGAATTTTGCATGCTTTTGGCACCATCAAATCAACACAGTCAACATATTGCTCAAACACTTATCCACCACATTGTTCATATATATTGGAACATATCATTAAAAACATCCAATCGATTTTGTACTTTGACTGAACTCAGCTTACACTATAAAAAACAAGCCTATGATCAATTTTTTACCAATGGAAAATACATCATGATTTTGTACTTATGCCTTTTTTATATTATAAAAAAATAGTTATGTTATCAATTTTGTGCTTATGCCCCTACTCAACATGGGTGTATTTTTTTGAATAATTTCCTGCCATGTCATACAAAATATTTTGATCCTTGTCTTCTCACATGTCTATGATCTTGTCTTTTCATATGTCTATGATCTTCTTGTACATGTCTCAGGCTTTATGATTTTTGTTTCAAATGAATGTTTTTCTTTATATTTTTATTTGATAAATATGCAAACTACATTTGTATTCGATCAACAAACAAATCACATTCATATTTAATAAATTTGTCAAACAAAATGATTCTCTCATGGCATTGTATGGTGGTCTTTTTTATGACTTCCATTTCTTACGTTGCATTTTTTGGAATTAAAATTTCTGAACACATGAACTAAAAAAACCAAAAAGATGACACTATACAATATGTCTATGAGTGGAGATCAAGTCTATTGATTTTAACTAGACGTTAATATGATTATACAAATTACATATAACTAATAGTCTAAGAGAAAAACAACAAATCAAGAAGGCTGTTGTATGACTATGGATAATAAGCCATAATAGTACACATTATTTGTTTGATCAACACTAAATATAGTGGTTAATAGTAACACCATATACGAATGCTATTAAGGCTTCTATTTCACACCTATCTGCAAGCTTAGTTTTCCCCTCCCAAAATAGGTGTTTTCCATGACAAAAACATTGCCTAGAGTTTGTTGTATGTCTTTTCTTAATGATTTTATTTGCTCAATCACAATGTTTTAACCCTCTATTTTTTACAAATGGCAGGGACTCAAGTTCTATCAGAGCTCTTATTTGTATATAAATGTTGATTTAGTTTACTATTATTTAGAATTAGTGAATGTATTATTTATATCTTACATATTATTAAATAAATATATATAATAAAAATTAGAAAAATGTTATTATTTAAACTAATTTATATTATTAAATATAATTTTATTAATTATTTTTAGTGTAATATTATTAAATGTCGACTAAATTTATCCCACTCCTATCTGAGGAAGTCAAACTCCAAATTTGTTGTGGTTCCAAATCTTTGTTGCAAAAGTGCCACCATAGTAGCTCTGCTTCTCATGACCTGCCAAGTGTAGTGGTTTACAAAGGCCATGTACTTTAATGATTCCTTTATCTGAGCCCTCATATTACTTACTTCCTCCTATTGCGCTCTCACCTTCTCCTCTAAACCTTTGATCTCGCAGATCAAATTAGTACAACCATACAAGAAAAAATAGGAACCACTGGAATCCCCCTCTTCCCCCTCCTTTATTTGGTTATTCTATAAAATATTGAATACATGGGTATCCAAATCTATTTCTTGACTAACATCATAATATTTCAAGATCCCAAAAAAAGTCAACTCTAATGGATTGACCAATATGGGGTCTCAGGAAACCCCCTTACCCAACAATTTCTGATTGTCGATCCACTCCTCGCCCTCCACTCTATCAGCTCTATCCTCATGACCCTATTTCACCATGGTCTCATTTGGTACTCCTATTTTCCTTCTTCTATATGCTAACACAAAATGCAGCCCCATCATCATCTCCATAACTATCTTTAGTCTTCTTACTCTGTCATGTTTAACACAAGATTTCTAGTGTGTCGGACAAGAATTTGAACAAATAGCTAGTAAGAAGTAAAACATTCCTCCTGATGATCCATGGATGGGAAGACTAGATGTGAAAATGGTCATAGAAATTATCCTATAGACTCAATATTATTTCTCAAGAATTTTCACAACTACAACAATCTCCAAAATGTAGTTTAAAACATGTCTTCGAGTTGCATATAAAAACTGAGTTGCAAAGTCCTAATTGAAGACAACTTACTAAATTTAGTAAGTATGACTCACACAAATACATGTTTAACACATGTCAAAATTGATATTTATAATAAGTCTCTAAACAAACTTACTATTTAACCATAACTAGATGAGAATCCACGATGAAACAACCACATCAAGATGAGTATCCCTAATGAATTCACATTCCAACAAACATGTTGATGCAAAGATGTAAAATAATATCAAAGTCTAGGCAATTATGACACTTTGACATTATTTTATCTCTTTGCATGCACCTATTCCCAAATCATCTAGAGTACGTAGGTGTAGACACCCTAAAATCGACAGACTTGCGACCTTACATTTAACTACTAATTTTCCTCTATTAATTAATGGTTTTTTTAATCATTAATTAATCATCTTATTTCATCTAAATCTAATCATCTAATCATTTAATAATTTCCCCAAAATTATATTAAATAATTAAATTTATTTAATTAACAAACCTTAATTAATTAATTAAATTAAATTTCCTAAAGTTTTAAAATGAAATATTTAAACTTATTAATTTATTCTTCTAATTAAATTAATTTCAATAAAATATTCATTTTTAAATCAAAATAGAATTAAATTATCTCATGTTTGAGTATTTTAATTTCTAAAATTAAATAAATACTCAAATAAATCAACTCTTTAGTTCCAAAAGGTAACTCCAATTCAACTCTTTAGTTCCAAAAGGTAACTCCAGTTTAACTCTTCAGTTCCAAAAGGTAACTCCAATTCAACTCTTTAGTTCCAAGAGGTAACTCCAATTCAACTCTTCAGTTCCAAAAGGTAACTCCAATTCAACTCTTCAGTTCCAAGAGGTAAATCCAATTCAAATCTTTAGTTCCAAGAGGTAAATCTAATTGAACTCTTCTGTTCCAAGAGGTGACTCCAAATCAACTCTTCAATTCCAAGAGGTAAATCACAAATCAATTCTTCAGTTGACTAAACCATCCCATCTTCTCTTCAATTAAGAGGTGGAGTTTACTCAAATCAACTCTTCAGTTCCAAGAGGTAACTCACAAATCAATTCTTCAGTTGACTAAACCATCCCCTCTTCTCTTCAATTAAGAGGTGGAGTTTACTGATTGCTTCTCCAGTTCCTTTTGATTTCAACCATACATTCTCAAGTTTCTGGGATCGATCTCATCCGTCCAAATCATTTCCATTTCTATATAATCAACCATTCTCAACCATTTGAAGAAGTTCTAGATTTTGAAATATTGTGCACAATTACTCTATAGGATTCTTGTACGAATCACAAAGAGGAATCATTATTATATTAATCTCATATTCTCAACACTCCCAAGTCACGGATGTTGCCAATGCCAATACTAAGCACCATTCATACAACATTTCAAAAGGAGTAGAGAGAAGCAATAGAAACTTCAAGCATTTTGGTTTGCATTTCTTTGTTTTCCTCTTTGATGCTTGGTATTTTATTGTTCATAGATTCATTCTTAGTAGTTTTATTGATTTATTTCATTACAATTTAGTGCTACTAACCCTCATTTAATTATGAAGAATTAGATCCTATACACTAGGATAATGTTTATGTCCCTTTGCATATCTAGTCCTTTCCAATCAAGGATATCTAAGCTGATTGTCCAACTATCTCAAGCTCAAATAGACATAAGGAACCTATCTAGCCTATCAAAGATAGTATTTGAACCCCACCTCCTATATTCCAACATGATATCCTATTAGTTGGTTTTACATCCACCAAGTTATAAAAAGCTATATTAACCCTCAAGAGCTTTGAAGAACGCTCAAGCTTAGGAATACCTCATCTTTTTCATCCATATTTAAAACAACATTGAAATCCCCTCCAAATATCCAAGGAAGATAAGTGGCAAGGGATCTAACCATCCTGATATGGGACCAAAGCAAAGACTTTCTAGAGAGATCAGTCAAAGAACACACATTGGTGAGAAGATTGAATTCCTCATATTCCAAAGTCAAAGCTACGATAAATATCAAGGATCTACTGAAAATTCACCACATAGGAACATTTTTTCTAGTTCCTAGAGATAAATCATACTACTTGAATTATCCTAAGCTCTAATACATTGGAAACAAATTCTAGCCCTAATCTTGTAACCTAAGCTCGCAAGGGCACCCTATCTTCTTTGGGATTATGATAAAAAAGTCTCAAAAGGGGGACTCTAGAGAAGGCTCCTAAGGTTAGTAGAAAGAATGACAGAAAAATAAAAAACTAATTAGCAAGACATTGGTCAATTCTAGATCAGTGAAATCATTAATTCACCATTATCTCCATCTCAAAAATGATTTTCCTTTCATGGAATGTAAGAGTTGTGAATAAAATCCCTAGACAAATGGCTATTAAAGATTTGATTGTTTTCAAATTGGTGCACTTAAAATTGAACAAGAAAATCTCATTTGGTTTGGGCTTTAAAAATTGAACTCGCATGTTTGTATGGATGATAGCTTAGTTCATGTTTGATCTTTTGGTGCTTTAGCGATTAACGTTGTGTCTTGAATCTTTGGTGTGTTTGCACAATATGTTAGAATAAAAACCTTTTTTATTTTTTTAGAGAGGGATGTTTGGGGAAAGTGCTTCTCCCTCAGAGGACAAGCTTAAATTGGTAATCCTTTTGATTGGTATATAAACAAGACGTGAGCCAAAGCTCTGTCTTATATCTATCCAAGATCGAGTGAGGTGTGTTGATGATGACCTGGATTGGGTGAGTTATCCCTAAGTAGCCAACATGGTCAACTAGGATCTTAAGTGAGTCACACACATACAAATCGATTGGATAGACACCATAGACACTAATATAACCTAGTTAACTAGAGACCCACCAATTTTATCTCCAAACAAGTGTCTTATTATAGTGCAAGGGGTTGCAGAATTTCCCCCAAGATTCCCAACAGATGTGTTCCAGGGTATTGTGTTGATGAAAGAGATCTTCATTAGCATGACAATAATACCTAGGAAAGGAAAAAACATGGGCACATACGTCCTGGACCTTTGTGTCCTAGTAGCACGATAATTGTTGTGTGAGGTGATGAACATCAAAAGCATTGGGTCTATAATAGTGCATCTTGGTTCCAATTGACCGTAGATTAATTTGATTGTCTCTCTTTCGAACATGTGAAAACCTTGCAACTTGGAAAAGTTGTAGAACATACACTTTTTATTCTTGGATCTTCAAAAAACTATCTATTATGCTTGCTTGTGTGATCAATTTTCAAAAATGCAAAACCAACATCTTACATTGTCAAAATGAGTCAAACGTGTGTAAAGTATAGGGTGTCAACAAAAGTATGTTCTAGAATCATTGTTCCGAAAAGCTCATTTTATCAAACAATCCCCAAGCTGCAATCATTTTTCAAGACTGACGTATTTTTCTGTAATTGACAGAAGTTTGTTGCAATTGATAGAAGATTATTGCAATTGATGGAAGTTTACCGCAATTGACCCTGCATTCTGCCGCAATTAACAAAATTATGCCGTAATTGACCTATAAACCTGTGCATTTATTCTATCAAGACAACTTGGATTCCTCTGTCAAAAATCTGCATTTTATTAGTCTGCAACCTTGGAAAATATTCCCTATATCGTGTGAAAGGTCAGCATACACGTCTTAGGAAATAAACAAAAATTAGTGAAATCTCAAACATATAAGATCACCTCTCTTTGTCAGTTCAGTTGTTGTTTCCCATTGATAATTCATTAAATTCATATTAGACTATCTTGATCTTGTTATCTCAGTTTTATCAATCATTTTTCAGCGACTTTGTCTCATCTAACGTAAGAGTCAAATCATATCTTATCATCACCAATCTCTAAGATCAAGAGAAATCAAAGTTTGTTCTTAGAATTACCCTTGTTGAAACATGTACTAGAACTCTCTTTGAGAGGTTGTCCCTTTTGTTTGCTTTCTATCACTCATTGTAGTTAAATCCTGGATAACACAATGTCTTTTACACCTTATGGAGGACCTTATACTAGGTCAAAGGCTAGAACCCAACCAGATGAATCCTAAATTAACCGATTTCCCCTTTGGTAAAAAGAGAAAGAGGACGACCCATTCAAAAACATTGATCCCTCGCTATACATTGAAAATGTGCATACACTTCCACATGGTGCCCGAAGGCCAACTATGTTTCAAGACATCACAGATGAAGAGCTCGAATACATAGAGAAAGATTCTTATTGTACACAAGTGGTAGACATTGTTGTGGAAAGAAACCCTGAGAGATTCCTAGCTATGTTGATCAAAAAGGGAGTCAAGTTCCCTGCTGAATTTAATGTATCTATGATATGGCCTAAAAACCCACTAGCAGGACAAAACACAACTCAAAAATCTCAAATGAATCTTGTGGTGTCTTAAGTCTTATCTATACCATCATCAACATCTACGACATCAACACAAACTATGTCTACACAAACTAGCTGTGCCAATCAAGCTAGTACATCTTCCACCCAAAACATGATGGGTTCCCAAATGAGTGCACCCATGGTTACCAATTTATCTCAAGCATCTACCTTGTGGCCTTTCATGTCAAGCACTCAAACTATTTCATCAACACCCCAAATGAGAAATAACCCATTTGTTACTACCCATACACTGCAAGCTATCCCTATTGGCTTTGGATTTAATACTTCCCAAAAGCTCATATCAATCTCTGTAGGTTTGACATTCAGTCAATGTTTGCCAAGGGCTACATCTCTATTCCAACAGGGATCCCAACAAAAACAACAATAGAAACCTTGGACACACCAAATACCCCAATATTAGAATCACACATTGGGAAATCAATACCAAATCCCAAAGAGATCATATGTCCCAATACAAAGAACTCAAAGGATACCAACCACGAGACAAAGATTCAATGCCAGATATGTTCCTCAATCTTTGACAGACATGTTAATACAAAAAGTGAAGAATCTACAAACAAAAATGATGGAAATACAAAATTAGGGACAAACTAAGTCCTATAT
Source organism: Thuja plicata (assembly GCA_018584345.1). Lineage (NCBI taxonomy): Eukaryota > Viridiplantae > Streptophyta > Pinopsida > Cupressales > Cupressaceae > Thuja > Thuja plicata. Next base: position 3,188,049 of record MU224910.1, on the reverse strand, counting down.
AGCTGAGGACTTGTATCCATACCCTTTTGATAATTTATTGCAGATGTCACCATTTCCAACACACTTTATGGTGCCTAAATTTGACAAATACAGAGGCAATACCAATCTTGTAGAACACATAAGGGGATTATTTGCTAGCTGCATTGAATTCACACATGATGAAACTTACCTAATGTGACTGTTTCTGTGAAGTTTAGCTTGACCAACAATGGAATGGGTCTCACACTTATTGCATGGAATTCAATCTTGGGGAGAATTGGTTAAAAGTTTTATTTCTCGCTTCCACCACAACATAGAACGTAAGGTCAGCATCAAGGACCTTTGTGACATTAAGCAAAAAGATGGCGAGTCCTTTGTTAAATTCTTACAAAGATGGAGAAACACTACCAACAAAATAACACATGACATGCCTGAACAAGATCCAATAGTCATGTTCATCGACAATATGATCCCAGGCATGTCATTTACAATAGAGCTCCAACTCGATCCAAATTTCAAACAATTGATAGAAAGAGGAGTTTGATATGAGAAAAAATTGGTCAAACAAGGAATTATTGCAGATCCTACCCAAATTAACACCACAAAAAATGCAACAGATAAAGCCAAATGGTGGAATAAAAATAATAATGTCACCAATGATGGTGTCATTGATGTCAAAATAGTCAATTATGCTCAACCAAAGATATCATTACAAGGAGCACACATGACAAATTAAACACCCATGGTTCACACTCAACAAATGAATACTCAGATTCAAACACCAATTGCTCAAGTAATAGTTGTGTCCCACAACCAACCCAACACACAATGCCAACAAAGGTTTCCTTTTCCTAAATGCGAGTACACATCACTAGGAGAGTCAATCGAATTAGCACTAAAAAAGTTGATTAAAACCAATAATATTACTCTACCAGAAATCAGAGAGTATGAACATAGTGTTGTAAAACCCAAGTGGTGTAATGATAATGACTTTTGTGAGTATCATCAGGTCAAAGGACACAAGACATCAAAATTCTACCGATTGAAAAATGTCATATACGACCTAATTGACCAAGGGATAATTGATGTCACGAATACCCATTCAAAGGGTACAATAAATCACACTATCTTCAATGATATTTTTCATGATCATAATAAAGGGAAAGCCTCCATGTCTAGTGGATAGTCCAAGAAAGTCAAATATACCTATTGCCAACTCTAATAGCACAATAAATTGCATATCCTTCAAAAATCCAAATTGCAACAATCACCATTAGAGATACCAATTCCAAATGCATTGTCACAACATGACATCCCAAAGTTATTTTACAAGGAGTTCCTTCTACCTCAGCTACCCCAGCTAATCCAACAAAAAATTCCAATCCACAATCCAATTTGGTGGATCAACTCAAGTGCACACCTACCCAAATATCCATGTTTGAAATATTGCGCATATCCCCACAACATAAGCAAGCTTTGTACTAAGCACTTCAAAACGCAGTTGTCCCATGGGAAATAACTCCAGAGAACTTCCATACCATGGTCAATTTTATTTATATTAATAAACATACCATGTTTACAGACCATGATGTGCCACCACACAAGCCTCTGCACAATGATCCCGTACATTTTCTTATCCAAGTGCATAACCATACGATCTGAAGAGTTCTCATTAATGATGGGGCTGGACTAAACATGTGTACTCTTAAAGTGATAAAAACCTTGGGCTACTTAGAATCTAGAATTGATGTCACTAGGAGGATAAATATCAGAGCATATGACAAGGAAGAAAGGTCATGAAAAGGTATCCTCTTTTTACTAGTTATGATAGGATCGGTCATAATGAGCACTCTATTTCAAATCTTAGACCTTGAATTAGGATATAACATTTTTCTTGAAAGGCCATGGATACATGAAATGCAATTTGTACCTTAAAAATATCACCAATGCACCAAATTTCCTAACCAAGGGGCATAAATCATCATCAAGGGAGATCCCAACCCCTTCCAATATTGCAACACTATAAGAGGTAGTACAAACAATCAGGTACCATCAAATCAAGAAGCTAGTATTCCTTCCACTTTTGATTCCATTCCTAAGGACATAACAAGAAAGGTGGTTAAGCTATCGATCCACGATAAACGGTATTGTAAATTCAACTATGAAGAAGCCTTCACAATCACCAACATGCCTCAATCTCCTAGATCATATGGAAAGCCTAGACAAAAAGAGACAAATGAAACTCCAGAACCAATGTTATTCAAATGTCTGCCAACTACATTTGTTAAATGGGGAGACATAAGTGCAGAAAACCCCTTTGATCCAGACATCAATACCTGGTTGTATCAAGATCTTCAAGAGACACCAATAGTACAAATACACCTAACACAATATGGAGCTAGATATACTATGCTGAAACAATATGGATATGATGGTAAAACTAGTCTGGGGCAAGACAATAGGGTTTGATCAAATTGTCTTTACCACCAACTCAAAGGAATAAAATAGGACTAGGTTATGGTCAAGGAAGAACCAGTATAACTGTCCAAGATATTTTAGTAGACCGACAAGAGATTGATGGATCAAAATAGAGGAAAAATCAAGAACATGACTTGATCAACAATATACTGTAACAAATATTGCCACCAGAAGTGGAAAACTCAAATTACCAAATAAACATTAATCAGACAATTTGGGACAATGTGGAAAGTGAAATACTTGATGAGTGTTCTAAAATGACTGATTCTCATGAGTATGAGTGGTTATCCCTCCATGACTCTGAATCACCTACTTCTGGACATTCCCCTTGATCCACTAGTACTGTAAACCTAAATGACATGTTTGACCAATTGAACCTAGAAGATCAACCTTTTATTGATAAGAATATAAATGTCCATTCCTTAGATAGAGAAACTACTTCCCAAACTGAATTTGTCAGAACTATTAATACAGTTCCATTTGCCCAAACATAGTCTTCCTCCCAAGCTGATCTTTGTTTAGTCTACCCAAATTTAATAGACAGGGACCAACAAGGACGTCCTGACATAAACATTTTTGAAAATGATGAAGCCATTGCAGACTTCATGGGGCTTCAAGAAGGAATACCATTAGGAGATCACAAGTTAGGATTCTCCTTTGACTTAGATAGATCAACATACTTTAGGGAGGAGGCTCCTCTTTCCAGTCACAAAGGTAAAAATAAAAGCAAAAAAGAAGAGTCATTAAGTGAAAACCGAAATGCACTTTCTGACCATGAAAAATAAATATAAAGGATGCATCTTCTAGTGAAAACCTCTTTGAGGTGCCAGAGGATGGAAAGTTATATCTCCTCCCCTTAAAAGAAGTGTAATGCCCCTCCAACCCTCACAAGAGCTGATTATGCCTATTGGAAGTTTGGAACTTTTATTCTCTAATAATGATTCTGATTGAAGTTACTGATCCAATCAATCTCATCTCCACATAAGTGTTTAATGTATATTTATCCTTGAGTAGTGATGTCTACTATGTGTTCATGATATTTTAGGAATATTGTGTTATGAAACAATCTAATATGTTTTTTGTATGAGGAACTTCCTTTTTGATGGTTTGAGTACACTGGGATGAATTAAGTTGATTAAGATACTTTTATGAGTATGTTCTGGATGGTGTATTTATGTTTTTCAAAATTGCCATAAAGATTAGGTTATCTATGTGCTTTACCTAGCCATTATTAACACTCTTGTATGATTTTATGAATGATTTTGACGTTAACTATTGATTAGGGATTAACCCAAATCACCTAATGGATCATATTATGGAGTCAATTTGACCCTTGCTTTATAATTAATTAGTATTACTTTGTATTACAGGTTCTTATACCCTAGTGACATCATACTTGAACTCTATGCTTTCTCTTATTTGATTAGATGATGAGATGCTTTCAAAAT
>MU224910.1:3173578-3184094 GCA_018584345.1 Thuja plicata | reverse complement strand
TTTATAATTAATTAGTATTACTTTGTATTACAGGTTCTTATACCCTAGTGACATCATACTTGAACTCTATGCTTTCTCTTATTTGATTAGATGATGAGATGCTTTCAAAATATGTTGGATAATATGTCCATCCTAATGATAGTTTGTAAATGATACAAAATTTCACCTAATGAATTATAGTCTTAGAATATTTAATAGAATTTTTGATTATTTACACGATGACATTATCAATTATGATGGTTCGTTTTTATTTCAGTATAAAATTATTGTGGAGCTAACAATACTAACTCAATCATGATTTAGAATGAGTATTTTCTGGTGTGTGTGTGTGTGTAGGATGAGGAGAGGCATTCATAGTCACTTGCGCAAGATATCCACACAATGTCACACTCCCCCTCCTTGTCTTCCACTGCTTGTACATATATATATTTGTGTTTCTCAGCTTGGTGATTCAGGATGCAGGTACCAGACATCGCGTGACTCCACCTGGCCACATAGGTTTGAGTGTGCCTTTAAAATCCTTGAACATTGTAGTTATGGAGATAGTACCAAGGTTTCCCCAAGTAGACCCTTTTGAATTAGGTTCCTTTTTTCAGGAAGTCACCCTATTTGGGTTTGGGATGTATTATTATTTAGATGGTTTTGAGATTTGTGTTCTGGTCAGTTGACCTTGTTCTTTTGTTATTGTCAATTATGTTTGTATTATCACACACACACACACACACACAATAGTTGTATTATGTGCGTAAATAAGTTTACAATGTGAATTAGCATATGTATATGTTTGTATATATGGGTGCTCACACACACACACACACACACACACACACACACACACACACACACACACACACACACACACACACACACACACACACACACATGATTTTTTGGGTGTGTATAAAGATACAAATATGTGTATTAGTTTTGTGATGTAATATTGTATTTTCATATAAAAGTAAATATAATAATAAGAGAATTAATATCATTATGTGTATTTGGCAAAACTAGCTTTTCTAGGAGATTCGAACCTGAGACCTCCTAGGAGTAAGGCTAGCTAATTGCCAATGGGCTATATGAATTACTTGATCATGTTTCTTATCATCAAAATATTTGATTAATTCATAAGCTTATTTAAGTTAATGAATAGTTGAATTTTTGACTTATCATTCACGGGAATAATTGATTAATTTGAAACCAACTATGGAAGTTGGAGAAATTGCTTCTTGTAAAGCAAGTCCTCCAATCATATAGTTGTCTATATGTATAGGTAAAATATTTTATGGGAAGGGACCTAGTTTTTAGGGGGATTCTTAGAATAAGCTTTACAATTTTAAAAGTAGGAATTTTCATCAAGAGTTAAGGAAGACAACAGAGTTTTGTTTTGGTCTGAGAAAATTGAGAAATAATTGTTGCAAGAAACAAATATAGTCCTGATGTAGATGTCATATCTCGCTAACCAACCGTTGGATCTTTCTAAGTTTTGGATATGTTGGTAAGAACCTAATTGCATCACCTTTGACTGGAGTGAGAATGGAAATATTGTGTGGTTAAAAAGTTATAGATCTCTATGTGTGGGTCTATCCAGGAGGAAAACAAGAAGGAAGTTGCAAAGTCTGGAGATTTATGGAATTTCTCAAACACCAAGGGAATTCTCTGGAGGACTCCAAGTAGAGTATGAAAATAGAACTAATTTTCCTATGTCTATGTGATTTATTGGAGGAATGTATTTTTTATTGTGGTTTTTCTATTATTGATCATATCTATTAATAAGTAATTTAGTTTAAAAACATTCGTAATGGAGTCTGGAAATAAGTATTTGTATCTAATCTATAGGATTGGTGAATTTTTTCACTATCTATTATTGGGTGTGATTATGTCTTCATGTGTGGTTTTTAATTCTATGTGAATTTTATGTTTGGATATTGGTTAAATTCTAATTTAATTGTTATTGAGTTTTGGAAGGTTTAGGATGTCATTTTATCACCCTTCCTTTTGATAGTTTTTTTGATTTGGTATTATTTTATTCTATGTTCTTTCTCTGATCTTGTGTATGAGAAAGTTCCATATCATTATCAAGGTGAATTTTGATGGCCATCTATTTTTCCTATTTGTATTCTACGTGCATTATTAGTGTTTGGACTCATCTTGAATGTTTGATAGCACATGAGAGTTTCCTAAACCTAGAGACTATAAGTTTTGTAGTGATTGCAAGTCCCTTTTTGATGGCATGTTTGAGTAGGGAAACAAGGTACCCTAGGTGGTTGGCTCACCATAGGTTCTAGGACCCAAAGTTGTTGCTAGGAGATCATATGGGAGAGTTCTTAATCAAGTGATAACCATAAAAAATGAACTTGGGCTTTGGGGGCTTACACATAATAAAAGATAAGTGATATTAAAGTCCACATAGACCTGTTGGAGTACCGGTACCATGGGTAAAGACCAGTGTGGATCCTTAAAATTTGAGAGGGGACCGATGTTACATGGTCTCCAAGGAGGATCCTAATACACAGGCTGTGTGATGACACTCACCTAGTTGGTAATCTGGAGCCCTCACTTGTATTTTGTGATGTTTGGATACTTGGTTGCATTTTGTGTTTCTTGTTTTTTTTTTCCTTTTGGATGGTTCTTTTGGTAAAGGTGTATTTTTGGCCTTAGATTTCCTTAGATCTTGCATAGACCTTGGTTCTATCTCCTAGCACGATGGAGTGGAACTTCATGGTTCCACATGGCTGGGTGGTTAATCTTATCGAGGTATTGTTCATGGTTGCATGGATGTCTTTACCCTTGGATTGATGCTTGGAAGCTATCAAGGATTCTACTTCTGCATCATGTACTTCAATGTATTGTAATTATAATGTATTGATTTATTGAGAGCCCTTGTTCGGTAATGTAATGTAATGTAAACAAAAGGAGAAGCAATGTAATGGGAATGGGTATTTCTAGGTAAAATGAAGGTAAAATTTATGCTCCTACTTATATATGTTACAAACATTGAAATACTATGAATTTTTTCAAGTGATCTCTTGCATGCAAAGTTAATCATATTTCTCTCTTGTGTTTTGTGGCTAATGACCTAACTTATATTGATGTGATAAGTAACTTATCTTAAATAATAGACTAAAAGGGAGTACTAGGAAATGATTGGTTAATGAATGAACTCATGTTTATATCAAAGTGAAATGTTATTGTTAGATAAGAAGAACTATAGAAAATGATAATATAATTGAAATGAGTTGTATAATTGAGAAATGAGATGCCAAATATTAAGGAAAGTTTATAGAAAAGAAGTACAATACATTTTTGGTTCAATGTAACCTGTGATAGTAACTCAATAAATTGATTCACATATTGTTAACTTATGATTGATATTAAGAATGAGTTAGGAACATTTTGGTTGGTGCCTTAAAATATATCTAGTACAATGTACATCCAGGTGGTAGGGTATGTGATAATGAATGATAATCTTTACCCTAATGCCTATATGAAGCTAAATTTATAAGATGATTTTGTTAGCATTGAGTAATACTAAGGGGGGTGAATCAATATTAAAACACTGTAAATTAAACTTAAACCAATTTAAAATAAACCACAATCTTGATGAAATGAAAAGAACATAAACAAATAACACAAAACTTATAACACCATTATTTGTTGTTGAGGAAACCCTGGCTGTGAGACCTACATTAGACTGTCATAGTTTTACTATTTGATTACTCATGATTTTAGTAGTTTATGCTTTGACATACTTTGACTATTGGAGACTTTTGCACATTTGAGGATCGGTGGAATCCTATGTTATATATTTAGTACCTGATTTTGTAATCAGGGTACACTTGAGATGCTTTATGTTTTCATCCAATTTTAGTTTATGATGATGTCATATATGAGATTTATTGTGTAGAGGTAATAATGATGGAACTTGGTTTAGGAAACCAATGATACGATTAGTTAAGTTTCAAATGCAAATATAGTTTATATGCAATATATTATTGATGATGTATTATGCTTTCATATCATGTTGTTTTGGATCTACTGATGTGTGCAATGAGTGTGCAGGGATAGTTGACCATGGATCTAAATCAGGGACCTAGTATTGGAACCTATGTGAAATTCTGTGCATTCTGAGGTCCATTTTTGTTGTATAAGTATTTTATTCATGAATGTGGTTTGCATGTGTGTATTTAATTTAGTAAATGTTAATGTAAAAAAGTCATGTCATTTGTTTAATTCATTGTGCCAAATTTGGTAATTGTTGCAATTTAATGTTGACATGGCTAGTAAAGGGAACCATGGTTAGGTGTAGGGTTAACTAAGGTTACCTATGTGTAGTACCCAAGCTTACCCTAAGGTTAGAAGTTTCTAGATGGTCAACTTGACTTAGAAATCCGTGGGTTAACTTCAGGGGTAGTTTAGGAGGGTCTTTTGGGCTCCCAGAAGGTAACCAGGATCATTTTTAGCTACCCAACTTGGTAACCTAGGGGTTAGGGGTCATTTTCAATCTTTAATGAGCATCTAAAATTATTTATTTCTTGCCTAAAGTGTCATTTTAAGACTTGAGGGAATTTTTAAGAGGAGTGTAACCTTGGTTAACCTCTCTCTTCTTCCCAAGTTGCATTTAACTCCATTCATGGAGAATGAAGGCAAGTGGGAAGAAAGGGATGGTTAGGGTCACCTCACCTTTGGGTTAAGACTTGATATTGTTGGATGTTTTCCTATTTAGGGAAATATTTAGGATGAGTTGAGTGTTCACCCACTCTCTACCCTTAGAGATAGAATTGAGTTTGAAGGAGCTTTTGGAGAAGGAGCTTTGGGAAGGATAGCTCAACACCAATCCACTTCTCATTTTTAGCTTGGATTCAAGGTTGGTCTTCTTTAGTAATAGATTTGTTGGTTCATTAGTATTATTGATCTTGAAACTCCATTAATGGATTCCTATGTATTTTTGAAGTTAATTTCAAGTTGAAAATTTGTTGATTTGTTTTATGGTGTTTTTATTTTGTGTTGAATTTTGAATGGGTATCTTAAAAGCACACTCACCCTTGGGAGGGAAGAGTAACCTTGAAGGGGTAGTAGGAAATTATTCCAGTTAGTGTAGAGTCTCCCATGTGTTGAGGAAAATACATGGGGTTTCATGATACCCATGATGCCAAGTAGGGCCTAAGGGCACCTAGGGGGCATATTGAGGTTATTTCATGACTGCATCTTGTGTATATGGTCATATCAGGTCCATGTGTAGCTTGTGTTTTATTTATGATACATGGCTCTCTCCTACTGTGAGGTCTACCACTACCCCTATTTCAAGAAGGCCTCTTGGAGACCTTCCTCTTGTTCAACCTTGTTTTGGGAAGTTTTCTTACTTATGAGTTTTTGTAAGTGTATTCTGTGAGTGGAGTTTTGTATGTTTGTGTAACATAAGAAATGTAAAATTTGAAATAAGTGGGGGAAAGATAAGATATTCCTCTTCTATCTCAATATGCACAAATGAATAATCCAAATTTATTAACCCAAAGAGAAGGATCAATGCACAAATGAATCAATCATTTGGAAATGAGAGCAAAGAGGAAATTCTTAAATTCCTGTTTTATGGAAAGGAATGTGTGATAGATTTAGAAAGATTGAAATGAATAGGAGAAAAGTACTAACCTTAAGATAGGAAAGATCTAAAGAATTATTATTTTTGATGTCTGTACTATGATTCTAAAAAATCTAAAGTATGATCTAGAACCAGAATGCAGAGACGAACAAAACTTAGAAATCATTTTCCAATCCGACACTGTCTTGATAAAAATCTTGACCTTGACCCCAAAATGTCACTGTTGACCCCTGAATCTTGACCTTGACCCCAAAATGTCACCCTTGAACCCAAAATATTGACCTTTACCCAAAAATATTGACCTTGACCTGAAAATTTCACCCCTAACCCAATAATCTTGACCTTGACCTGCATAGGTCTGACAGAAAATCTGTTTGCGGATCCTAATAGTTCACTGAAAAGGGTATCCAGATCTGAGTTCAAATCCACAATCCCAAACCTGTATCTGCAAGAAAAAGAGATTTTTTTTGTCGTGGGGGGGGGGGAGGGGTTTGCCTTGGTCAAACCCTAGTTTTGGAATTAACCTCAAAATATAATTGAAATTGCATGAATGAAACAAATTAAATGAACAAATTCACCTTGGTTGTGCAAAGGGTCCTTGTGGCGGATTTGAATCCATGAATCCACAAGTATGTATGCACCAAAAAGGATGTAGAATGTAGAATATATAATTTAGGATGTGTAATGTCTCAAATCAATTGCTTTTAAATATTCAACACCAATCTTGAATGGATCTTGGAGGAGGAAGAGGCTTGGAGGAATGTGGATGGAGAAATCTTCAACAAGAGGGCTCCATGGAGCTTGAATCCTTCAATGGCCAGCAATGGATCCCCTTGATGAAAATGGAGGATTGAATGATTGAATTATTGAGATTAGATGCTTGCTTAAAATCTTTCTTCTTAGCTTTCACTTAGTTGATGGTTCTTTCTTGATGATGGTTTCTTTTGGTTAGAGAGTCTTAGAGAAAATGGGAGGAGAAAGGTTCCTTTTATATGAAATTAGGGCACAATCTTCTAAGGTGGCCCACATAGGAGAATTAAATTCCCATTAAAGCCTTTACCCCTAGGAGAGGACCTATATTAAATATAATTTATGAATCATCATTTTGGAACCCAAAACAACCAACCTGGAAGCAGGAATTAAACTTTTTCAAAGACCGACATCCGAAATCTATGAGATCCTGAAATCTGAACCCTGGGTCATGGTCGAGGTCGACCTTGACCTAGGTCAGGGGTGAGGTTGAACTTGACCTAGGTTAAGGGTGAGGTCAACCTTGACCCAAAAAGGTCAATTTTGACCCTGAGGTCAAAAATCTTAGTTTTCAGTTTTGGATGTCAGAAACAGGCTGGAAAAGTGGGAAATGGGGAAGAATAGGGGAAAATCCCAGATCCAAGTTAGAGACCCATTCAAGGAAATTTAAATGACCCCAAACCACTTACTTGTAAGGCTAAACTAGTCTACAATGGAAGTGCTTCCATTTTCTGACTATACATTTAGCCCCCACTTTAGCAAGAGTATGGACTCAATGCAGACTCTTGGTAAAGGAGATCATGAAGAAAAGATAATCTTATTGAAATGAAAAGGGAAAAAGGAATCCTTAAGACCCCAGGGACTTAAGTATTTATCAACTCTAAGATCATGATAAGAGAGACATCACCATTCAAAGAGAAAGAGATAAAGAGGAGTGGTTAACTCGCCCAGTAAGATGTGTGTATCTCACTGTGAACCACAAAAAGGATAGGATGACCCATCAAGAAAGAACTTGATAGTCACCCCATAAAATTGTGCACCTTCTAGCGTCTTCATGCATGTATGTAGTTCATCTTCTGATGGCTTTTATGAAGTACCCATGGATCCATATCCTTATATCACCATGGAATAAATTTGTAAAATGCATATCTCTTTAGGATTTAGCAACTTATGTGCGTTACCTTCCGAAGATTTAGCATATTGAATTGTAATTAAATGTGTGTCTCTTGTGATTTATCAACTTATGTGTGTTACCTTCAGAGGATTTAGCATGCTGCAAAACAAAATGTTAGAACAAAAATGCATAATATAAAATGAGGGAGGCCGTATATATGCCCCCCTCCTTAAGGTGGCAAAGTACATACTATTTTGACATGTTAAGGAAAGAAAAGATCAAGGATAAATCCTTCTTCAACATCAAGAAAATATCCATAGACAATACCCAGTCCAAGCCAAGAAGGTCACAACTCCTATGAGTCCATGGAAGGGACGAATGCAAAGAGATATCATGCAAGAAGTGAAAAAGTAACCCTTGTGAGGCATAGCACAATATTTAGTTTCCAAGGTGAGAGATTTATCAACCATGGAAACCTAATGTCAAATAATGAAAATAGGTTATAATCAAGGACATATATCCTCAATGCAAACCAAAATTTTCATGTATTAAGTGGATATCACATAATAGATAGATACTTCTTAACCAAGGGAAAAGTGAATCCGAGAAAGACAAAAAAGGAGATATCATCCTTTCCCCCCAAGCCTGGGAACAAGGATGAAAGGGGTTCTATTATATCACTCATAATACTATGCAATACAATGAGCCCCCAAAGATTAGGCTAACATTGTTTACATAATATGGAGTTCCATAATAGGAACATAAATGTTATTTAGAGAAAACAAGATTGAAATACAACTCATTGCCACATGAAATAGAAATAAATTTACTATGAATGAGCTGTCTAATCTTATAATGTAAAGAATGACATTCATTAGTAGAGTGATCATGAAATCTATGATATAAACAAAAAGGAAGAGTCTTCAAGTGTGGACTACGTTTCTTTTTTCGTTTAGGTCTAGTAATCATCTTAGCACAAAGGAGTTTAGGAAAAAGAACTTCTTGGTCAAATTCCTTCATAGCTTCATCATATTTTGAAGTGTTATTTGAGATGTTGTTATTTATGTGTTGGTTAGGATTAAATCTCAATCCATAATAATTCTCATGCCCCCCATTTTGTAAGGGCATTTGAATTCCCTATTTATGCTTACCACATCCTTGACCATGGAATCCTTGTTTAACTAGTAAATGATAACCAGGACCATAATGAGAAGCCATATTAGAAGGATTCAATGAAACTTTAGTAGTCACTATGTCATTACTAGTAGGTTTCACAGATTCATAGTGGGTATAAGTAGTGACAAAGTTATTACAAATGTAATGAGAAGTAGAAGCAAAGACTCATTGTTCAAACTCTCTTTGTTGCTTCATAAAATCAAGATCATAAACCTTATATTATCCAATAAAGGTAGGATTAAAATTCAAGGTTCCCCAATCATCTTCAGGAAGAGCATTAGAGGAAGAAGGATTACTATTAGGAATAGGAGTATTGTGGGTTTGAATATGCAAACAAGGATTTGGCACATCATCTGCATGAAGTGTATACACCATGTTGTTGTGAATAAAATTGAATTTACGGTGAAGGGTGGAAGGAACAACATGCATCTCATGCAACCAAGGTCTACCCAAAAGGAGGTTATAATTAAGAGGTCCAGGCATAACATGAAAAGGATTATTCAGGATGACCGGATCTACTTTGATAGGTAAAGTAATGATGCCCAAAGAAATCTTATCAATGTTATCAAAGCCACATATAGGATTATTATCAGGTTGAATAGTTGAAAGATCGGCTTTAATTGATTTGAGCATGTCCATGCTACAAATATTAAGCCCAGATCCTTTATCAATCAAGGTCCTACGAATGATACTCTTATTGATAGAAAAAACAACCATAAGGGCATCATATTGCTTCTGAACTTCTTGAGACGGTAAATCCTTTTGATTAAATACAATGTCAGGAAGACCTGGGGTAACATGCATGCATTTTAAGAAGGCATTGATGTTCTCTTGATTAGGAGATGGAGTGGGAAGAGTTGCTAGAGCTTTTTTCAAGTCTTTATGGTAGGTAGGTGAAGTTTGAAGAAGCTCCCATAAAGAAATCTTGGCAGGGGTATTGCGCAATTGGTTTATCATATCATACTCCATGTTAGGAAGACAAGGTGGAGGAGGAAGAATGGGTTGAGAAGGTGGTAGAAAAGTAGGAAACACCAGATTAGGTTGAGGGTTATTCCTTGTATGATAGGTGTGAGCTATTGAATCTTGATCATTGAAATATTCTAAAGATTCCATAGGTTTACCTTTGATAGTAATGCGAGGACAACCTTTAATACTCAAAAAGGGTTTTGGATAAACCATGTTAGTTATCTCAGCACTACAAATAGATTCACAAGAAGGAAGAAAAGAAGACATCCTAGGAGGAGATGAGGTAGGATATTTATTCTCCATAGTATTATCACTAAGAGGGAGAGCATTAAGGGAATTCATATCATTCTCCACTAATGCCTCATCATGAGAAGGAATCTTAAATGGAGGTAAAGCATCTATAATGTTACCTTATTTCTCTAAAATGTCTTCACAAGGGGAGTTTGTTTCAGAAAAAGAGTCACCATTATGTATGAATATGTCATCAATTAATAAATCACCCTCTTGTATTAAGGCATCTTCATAAGGAGGGGATAAATCAATGTCTTTATTCAAGGATTTATCCCAAACAGGAGGATCATCCACAATGGATTCATGAGGAAGAGAGTAATCAACATCCAGATCCAAAGGTTCATCCCAAATAGGAGGATTATATTCTAAAGTAGGCTCATAGGATAAACATATATTAGGAAAAGATGTAACATCAATCTTCAACTCATCTCCATAGAGAGAAATATGATGGAGAGAAATATTAAAGTCATCTTCTTGCTCTAATATATCTTTACATGGTAATACAAGAGAGGACAAAGAAACATCACACGCACTAGATAAAGTCTTTCTAGGTGTAACATCATTCAATGGTAAGGTAAGAGGAGGATGTTGTTTAATCCCAAAAGTTATAGAAGGATGTTTGG
>MU224910.1:3162762-3173528 GCA_018584345.1 Thuja plicata | reverse complement strand
ACTTGAAACAACTTGTGCAACATGATAACGAATAAAGAAATGCATAGAAAATAGATCTAAATATATCCCAATGCATTCAAATGAAATCTATAAGCATGAAAAATGTAAATGTTTTTGTATTTTTAAAACAATTTGTGATTTTTAATTTTTGATATATAAATGCAAGAGCATAAAATAAATCTACTTTTAAATGCATGTAAGATCTAACATAAGATGAAAATCTAACACCAAAAATAAAGTGTTGTCTATCGCGGGTTCACCAAAATGTAACATAAGAAAATGTAACATTTGAAATAAGTTCATTTAAAATAAGTCGGGGAAAGATAAGATATTCCTCTTCTATCCCAAGATGCACAAATGAACGATCCAAATTGATTAACCCCAAGAGAATGATCAATGCACAAATGAATCAATTATTTGGAAATGAGAGCAAAGAGGAAATTCTTGAATTCCCATTTTATGGAATGGAATGTGTGATAGATTTAGAAAGATTGAAATGAATAGGAGAAAAGTACTAACCTTAAGATAGGGTAGATCTAAAGAATGCTATTTTCTAAGGTCTGTACTATGTTTCTGGAAAATATGAAGTATGATCCGGAACCGGAACGCAGAGACGGACAAAAGGCAGAAATCATTTTTTGATCTGACACTGTCTTGATAAAAATCTTGACCTTGACCCCAAAATGTCACCGTTGACCCCTGAATCTCGACCTTGACCCCAAAATGTCACCCTTGACCCAAAAATCTTGACCTTGACCCCAAAATATCAACCTTGACCCCAAAATGTCACCCCTGACGTAATAATCTCGACCTTGACCTGCACAGGTCCAACAAAAAACCTGTTTGCGGATCCCGATAGTTCGCTAAAAAGGGTATCTAGATCTGAGTTCAAATCCACAGTCCCAAACCTGTATCTGCAAGAAAAAGAGATTTGTTTTTTTTTGGGGGAGGGGTTTTCCTTGGTCAAACCCCAGTTTTGGAATTAACCTTAAAATATAATTGAAATTGCATGAATGAAACAAATTAAATGAACAAATTCACCTTGCTAGTGTAAAGGGTCCTTGTGGCGGATTCAAATCCATGAATCCACAAGTATGTATGCATCAAAAAGGATGTAGAATGTAGAATATAGAATGTAGGATGTGTAATGTCTCAAATAAATTGCTTGTAAATATTCAACACCAATCTTGAATGGATCTTGGAAGAGGAAGAGGCTTGGAGGAATGTGGATGGAGAAATCTTCAACAAGAGGGCTCCATGGAGCTTGAATCCTTCAATGGAGACCAATAGATCTCCTTGATGAAAATGGAGGCTTGAATGATTTAATGCTTGAGAGTAGATGCTTGCTTAAAATATTTTTTCTTATCTTTCACTTAGTTGATGGTTCTTGCTTGATGATGGTTGCTTTTGGTTAGAGAGTCTTAGAGAAAATGGGAGGAGAAAGGTTCCTTTTATATGAAATTAGGGTAAAATCTTCTAAGGAGGCCAACATAGGAGAATTAAATTTAAATTAAAGCCTTTACCCCTAGAAGAGGACCTATATTAAATATAATTTAGGAATCATCATTTCGGAACCCAAAACAGCCGACCCAGAAGTGGGAATTAAACTTTTTCAAAGACTGACATCCAGAATCTGTGAGATCCTGAAATTTGGACCCTGGGTCAAGGTCGAGGTCGACCTTGAACTAGGTCAGGGGTGAGGTATACCTTGACCTAGGTAAAGGGTGAGGTTGAACTTGACCCAGAAAGATCAATTTTGATCCTGAGGTCAAAAATCTCAGTTTTCAATTTTTGATGTCAGAAACAGGCTGGAACAGTGGGAAATGGGACAGAATAGGGGAAAAAGCCAGGTCCAAGTTAGATACCCATTCAAGATGCTCGACATGACCCAAAACCACTTACTCAAAAGGCTAAACCAGTCTACAATGGAAGTGCTTCCATTTTCCGACTATACATTTAGCCCCCACTTTAGCAAGAGTATGGAGTCAATGCAAACTTTTGGTAAAGGAGATCATGAAGAAAAGATAATCTTATTGAAATGAAAAGGGACAAAGGAATCATTAAGACCCCAGGGACTTAAGTCTTTATCAAACCTAAGATCATGATAAGAGAGACATCACCAGTCAAAGAGAAAGAGAGAGAGAGAGAGAGAGAGAGGAGTGGTTAACTCACCCAGTATGATGTGTGTATCTCACTGTGAACCACAAAAAGGATAGGATGACCCATCAAGAAAGAACTTGATAGTCACCCCATAAAATTGTGTGCCTTCTGGCGTCTTTGTGCATGTATTTAGTGCATCTTTTGATAGATTTTATGAATTAACCATGGATCCATATCCTTATATCACCATGGAATACATTTGTAAAATGCGTATCTCTTCAGGATTTAGCAACTTATGTGCGTTACCTTCTGAGGATTTAGCATATTGAATTGTAATTAAATGGGCATCTCTTCAGGATTTAGAAACTTATGTGCATTACCTTCAGAGGATTTAGCATGTTGCAAAACAAAATATTAGAACAAAAATGCATAATATAAAATGAGGGAGGTCGTATATATGCCCCCCTCCTTAAGATGGCAAAGTACATACTATTTTGACATGTTAAGGAAAGAAAAGATCAAGGATAAATTCTTCTTCAACATCAAGACAATATCCATAGACAACACCCAGTCCAAGCCAAGAAGGTCAAAGCTCCTATGAGGCCATGAAAGGGACGAATGCAAAGAGATATAATGCAAGAAGTGAAAAAGTAACCCTTGTGAGGGATAACACAGTATTCAGTTTCCAAGGTGAGAGATTTATCAACCATGGAAACCCAATGTCAAGTAACAAAAATAGGTTATAATCAAGGACATACATCCTCAATGCAAACCAAAATTTTAATGCACTATTGGATATCACACAATAGATAGATACTGCTTAACCAAGGGAAAAGTGAATCCGAGAAAGATAAAAAAGAAGGAGATGTCATCCTTTCCCCCCATGCATGGGAACAAGGATGAAAGGGGACCTATTATACCACTCACAAAAGTATGCAATACAATGAGCCCCCAAGGATTAGGCTAACATTGTTTACATAATATGGAGTTCCATAATAGGAACATAAATGTTATTTAGAGAAAACAAGATTGAAATACAACTCATTGCCACATGAAATAGAAATAACTTTACTACCAATGAGCTGTCTAATCTTATAATGTAAAGAATGACATTCATTAGTAGAGTGATCATGAAATCTATGATATAAACAAAAAGGAAGAGTCTTCAAGTGTGGACAACGTTTCTTTTTTTGTTTAGGTCTAGTAATCATCTTAGCATGAAGGAGTTTAGGCAAAAGAACTTCGTGGTCAAATTCCTTCATAGGTTCATCATATTTTGAAGTGTTATTTGAGATGTTGTTATTGATGTGTTTTTGAGGATTAAATCTCAATCCATAAGAATTCTCATGCCCCCCATTCTATAAGGGCATTTGAATTCCCTGTTTATGCTTACCACATCCTTGACCATGGAATCCTTGTTTAACTAGTAAATGATAACCATAACCATAATGAGAAGCCATATCAGAAGGAGTCAATGGGACTTTAGTAGTCACTGTGTCATTACTAGTAGGTTTCACAGATTCATAGTGGGTAGAAGCAGCGACAAAGTTATTACAAAGGTAATGAGAAGTAGAAGCAAAGACTCATTGTTCAAACTCTCTTTGTTGCTTCATAAAATCAAGATCAGAAACCTTATATTCTCTAATAAAGGTAGGATTCAAATTCAAGGTTCCCCAATCATCTTCAGGAAGAGCATTAGAGGAAGAAGGATTACTATTGGGAATATGAGTATTGTGGGTTTGAATATGCAAACAAGGATTTGGCACATCATCCACATGAAGTGTATACACCATGTTGTTGTGAATAAACTTGACTTTACAGTGAAGGGTGGAAGGAACAACATGCATCTCATGCAACCAAGGTCTACCCAAAAGGAGGTTATAATTAAGAGGTCCAGGAATAACATGAAAAGGAGTATTTAGGATGACTAGACCTACTTTTATAGGTAAAGTAATGATGCCCAAAGTTTTCTTATCAATATTATGAAAGCCACATATAGGATTATTATCAGGTTGAATAGTTGAAAGATCGACTTTAATTGGTTTGAGCATGTCCATGCTACAAATATTAAGCCCAGATCCATTATCAATCAAGGTCCTATGAATGATTCTCTTATTGATAGTAAAAAAAACCATAAGGGCATCATATTGCTTCTGAACTTCTTGAGAAGGTAAATCCTTTTGATTAAATATAATGTTAGGAAGACTCGGGGTAACATGCATGCATTGTAAGAAGGCATTGATGTTCTCTTGATTAGGAGGTGGAGTGGGAAGAGTTGCTAGAGATTTTTGCAAGTCTTCATGGTAGGTAGGTGACGTTTGAAGAAGCTCCCATAAAGAAATCTTGGCAGGGGTATTGTACAATTTGTTTATCATATCATACTCCATGTTTGGAAGACAGGGTGGAGGAGGAAAAATGGGTTGAGAAGGTGGTAAAAAAGTAGGAACCAACAGATTAGGTTGAGGGTTATTCCTTGTATGATAGGTGTGAGCTATTGAATCTTGATCATTGAAATATTCTAAAGATTCCATAGGTTTACCAAGGAAAACATTTAATACTCAAAAGGGTTTTGGATAAACCATGTTAGTGATATCAGCACTACAAATAGATTCAAAAGAAGGAAGAAAAGAAGACATCCTAGGAGGAGATGAGGTAGGATCATTATTCTCCATAGGATTATCACTAAGAGGGAGAGCATTAAGGGAATTCATATAATTCTCCACTAATGCCTCATCATGAGAAGGAATCCTAAATGGAGGTAAAGCATCTATAATGTCACCTTCTTTCTCTAAAATGTCTTCAGAAGGGGAGTTTGTTTTTGAAAAAGAGTCACCATTATGTATGAATATGTCATCCATTAATAAATCACCCTCTTGTATCAAGGCATCTTCACAAGGAGGGGATAAATCAATGTCTTTATTCAAGGATTTATCCCAAATAGGAGTTTCATCCACAATGGATTCATGAGGAAGAGAGTAATTAACATCCATATCCAAAGGTTCATCCCGAATAGGAGGATTATATTCTAAAGTAGGCTCATAGGAAAAACATATATTAGGAGAAGAATTAACATCAATCTTAAAATCATCTCCATAAAGAGAAATATGATGGAGAGAATGATTAAAGTCATTTTCTTGCTCTAATATATCCTTACAAGGTAATACAAGAGAGGACAAAGAAACATCACACACACACTAGATAATGTCTTTCTAGGTGTAACATCATTCAATGGTAAGGTAAGAAGAGGATGTTGTTTAATCCCAAAAGTTATAGAAGGATGTTTGGAAAATACTTGAAACAACTTGTGCAACATGATAACGAATAAAGAAATGCATAGAAAATAGATCTAAATATATCCCAATGCATTCAAATGAAATCTATAAGCATGAAAAAAGTAAATGTTTTTGTATTTTTAAAGAAATTTATGATTTTTAATTTTTGATATATAAATGCAAGAGCATAAAAGAAATCTACTTTTAAATGCTTGTAAGACCTAACATAAGGTGCAAATATAACACCAAAAATAAAGCGTTGTCTATCGTGGGTTCACCAAAATGTAATATAAGAAAATGTAACATTTGAAATAAGTTCATTTGAAATAAAAGGGGGAAAGATAAGATATTCCTCTTCTGTCCCAAGATGCAAAAATGAATGATCCAAATTTATTAACCCCAAGAGAAGGCCCCAAGAGAAGGATCAATGCACAAATGGATCAATCATTTGGAAATGAGAGCAAAGAGCAAAGTCTTAAATTCCCATTTTATGGAAAGGACTGTGTGATAGATTTAGAAAGATTGAAATGAATAGGAGAAAAGTACTAACCTTAAGATAGGGAAGATCTAAATAATTTTTTTTTTTGAGGTCTGTACTATGTTTCTGGAAAATCTAAAGTATGATCTGAAACTGGAATGTAGAGATGAACAAAACCCAGAAATCGTTACCAATCTGATACTGTCTTGATAAAAATATCGACCTTGACCCCAAAATGTCACCGTTGACCCCAGAATCTCGACCTTGACCCAAAAATGTCACCCTTGACCCTAAAATCTTGACCTTTACCCCAAAATGTCACCCATGACCCAATAATCTTGACCTTGACCTGCATAGGTCCAATAGAAAATCTGTTTGCGGATCCCGATAGTTCGTTGAAAAGGGTATTCAGATCTGAGTTCAAATCCATAGTCCCAAACCTGTATCTGCAAGAAAAAGAGATTTGTTTTGTTGGGGGGAGGGGTTTGCCTTGGTCAAACCCTGGTTTTGGAATTAACCTTAAAATATAATTGAAATTGCATGAATGAAACAAATTAAATGAATAAATTCACCTTGCTTGTGTAAAGGGTCCTTGTGGCGGATTCGAATCCATGAATCCACAAGTATGTATGCACCAAAAATGATGTAGAATGTAGAATATAGAATGTAGGATGTGTAATTTCTCAAATCAATTTCTTGTAAATCTTTAACACCAATCTTGAATGGATCTTGGAAGAGGAAGAGGCTTGGAGGAATGTGGATGGAGAAATCTTCAACAAGAGGGCTCCAAGGAGCTTGAATCCTTTAATGGCCACCAATGGATCTCTTTGATGAGAATGGATGCTTGAATGCTTGAATGCTTGAGCATAGATGCTTGCTTCAAATCTTTCTTCTTAGCTTTCACTTAGTTGATTGTTCTCGCTTGATGATGGTTGCTTTTGGTTAGAGAGTCTTAGAGAAAATGGGAGGAGAAAGGTTCCTTTTATATGAAATTAGGGCACAATCTTCTAAGGAGGCCACCATAGGAGAATTAAAGTCCCATTAAATCATTTACCCCTAGGAGAGGACCTATATTAAATATAATTTAGGAATCATCATTTCGGAACCCAAAACAACCGACCCAGAAGCGGGAATTAAAATTTTTCAAAGACCGACATACGAAATCTGTGAGATCCTGAAATCTGGACCCTGGGTCAAGGTCGAGGTTGACCTTGAACTAGGTCAGGGGTGAGGTCGATCTTGACCTAGGTGAAGGGTGAGGTCAACCTTGACCCAGAAAGGTCAATTTTGACCCTGAGGTCAAAAATCTTAGTTTTCAGTTTTGGATGTCAGAAACAGGCTGGAAAAGTGGAAAATGGGGAAGAATAGGGGAAAAATCTAGATCCAAGTTAGAGACCCATTCAAGGGGCTTGACATGACCCCAAACCACTTACGCGAAAGGCTAAACCAATCTACAATGGAAGTGCTTCCATTTTGTGACTATACAGTTTGTTACCTGTTCCAATTTGTATCCCCAAGCTCAGGGGTGGCCTTGTAAAGGCCTAGGTTGGGAGGTGAGCCTTTATGGTCAACCACATCCAACAAGTATCTAAGATTGCAGATTTACCTCTTGTAGGAGAGGAGAAGAGCTGGAAAATCACCAATTGTAACCTATGTTGTTTTAATGTTTTCACTTTTGGCAAAGTTTGTTCAAGGACTATTAAGGAGTTTTGTAGCCATGCATAGGAAACATAGGGATTTAGTTGCAATTATTGTTGAAAGGAAGAAATTTAAATGATTATGTAACCTTGATCTTAGTATGTTAATTAAAGGGACATTCGAAGATTTTAATTGTAATCTTATATTATGATTGTAATCCTCTTATCCATTATGTAGATGGAGATCCTATGAAAGAAAGATGTAGGCATACTTGGTTTAAGGAATCAAAAGGAATGACTCTTGCATAGAAACAAAACTCAAACCTTGTAATTTTACTCCATAGAATAACTAGATCTTCTTTATCATATTTTGTGCAAATGAAATTTTAAGGTTTAGAATTTCAATTATATATATATGTTCTTTAGGAATTCCTTATATATATATATATATATATATATAGTTTGGATAACTAAAGAACACTACTCTATATTAAATCTAGATTGTAGTTTAAATTTAATTATTAAATTTTAGTGTTCTTGAGTAAAGAGTTATATTTCCTTTTATTTTTTTACACTTAGAGTAATTCTAAAAATTTTCAAAAAAAAAAAATATGCATGATTTTAAAATTTTATTCCACCAAGTAGTTTAGAATAAAATATAGATTTTTATGATAAAATAAAATTTCAAAAAAAAAAATTCCAGTGTTTGCTGTTTGGGTACAAACATTTTTTTCACGAGTCAATAATATTTAATTATTTAAAATTGCTATTTGTTTATTTATTTTTATTCTATGAGTTCATGATTAACAATGGTGGAAATAAATTACAAATATTAATTCAATCATAGCAGCGAAAACTTGAAAAAAAAAATGATATAAAAAAATATATATATAATTTTGGGGAGGGCTGAAGCCCTCCCAGCCTGAAGCCTCATTTCCTCCGCCGTCGGCGCCAATCTCCCCCCTTCCTATCTTGCAAGCCGCCTTGCGGCCATGAATGTATCGCGCCGCCTATTCTTTTTCCTTGCCGCCGCCTCCTCTGCGAAAAAAAATGTAACAGGAGTTTAGGGTTTTAAGATTTTTTTTTAAATTTTAATATAGGTTTGTAATAAGTACTTAAAATGATCAGTATTGTATTGCTGGATTTAAAGTTTGTTTTTATTTTATTTTATATGGTTTAGATATGTTGTTTTATAAGTTAGATTTTAAGTTATTAATATATTCTTTTGTTATAATTATGCCTATTATTATAATTTAGATTTGTTACCTCAGAGTTGTAATTGGTTTAATTTGCTAGATTATATCCTTTTAAATTAAATGTTTTAACAATAGTTTAAATTCAATTCTTATTATAGCTATGATTTATAATAAGATTTGATTTTGTTTTGTTAAAATAGATTTAATCTTATTAAATGTTTAGGTTAGGTTTATTTCTTTACTATAATTTATTAGAGAATAATATGTTCGATTTAAAATAACATTTTATATATAGTATAAATGGCTAAATTTCATTTTAATTTTCAAACGATAAGTTTATGATTATTTAAACATAGTATGATAATTAATTTATGTGTTTGTTAAAGCTACTTAAATTTTTTTATATATATTAGGAATTGTGGTTAATTATTATAATATTGTGAAAAGTTAAAATGTTAAATTTTCAACTAAACTATTCTTTTGAAAACTCTTAGCGTGCAGACGTAATTATCGTCACCTTAGACCAATTTTGTGCGTAGTTAAATTTTAGTCAACTATGGTCAAACCTTGTCCATTGGTCTCGATTTTTGAACCAGGTACTCCCTACAGACTTTGGACCCTAGGTTTTCATTTTCACGTCTTTCAGAGATAGTTGACTTTTTAGTCCACTCTAGTTGACTTTCTGGGATAGTTGAATTTTTAGTCCACTCTAGTTGACTTTCTGGTCAACCATCTCAGTTTGTGTGCCTAAGCCTTCCTTAGGACTTAGCAGACCCTAGTAACACCCTTTCACATAATTCAGAGTATAGTTGAGTTTTGGTCAACTATCTCAATTTACGTGCCAATCAAAATATCCAGTTTAGGGATCCCTGTAGGATGGTACTAAGAGCTATCCTACCTAGTTCGACCCTTCTGGTTGTTGTTTTACCTTTGCACCATTTTACGTGCCCTTGCTATACCCTTGAGGTAGTTTAACCATTCCTTTCAGTGTGTTTTAAATTTTTTTTGCTTGTGTGTTTTTGCCCAACTTTTGGGCATGACACTAGCCAAGGGAAAACCCCAGTGGGGATGGTACCGACAAGCATGCACTGAAGTATAATGTCCCTGTTAGGAGACCTAGCCCCATTAGGAGATGAATATTACATAGTACATTTCCTTGTTAAAGGAATAAAAACCCTGTTAAAGGTATACAACACCTTGTTAGGGGCCAACTGAGCTTACAACTCTTACAACAAAAAATTCTGTTACAAATTGTTCTCAGTAATGAACAAAACAAGCATCTTCAATGCTTAGATAGTTCCAGTCATAGATTTATAATGATCTCTATCAACCTCTTCTCTCGGATCTACCATTCACATACATACATATCCTTCCTTGCATCCCATCTTCTCTTCACTTTACAAAAATTCTTCATATATATATATATATATATATATATATATATATATCATCAAGTTGGCTCTCTTAATTATTATTACATAGTCGACTCTCAATATAAAATAGAATTAATAATGTAAAGAGAAAATACATATTTGACTATCTTACATAACCAAAATATAGGTTATCCAAAATCATAATCCAACTTAGCTTGCCAGGAATCATCACTACTTGTTTAACCGCCCTGTTACGTTGTTCTGTTGTCTGCGCATGTCTTCAAATCTCTCTAACTTTCTGTAATCATCTCCAAAACCAAATAGATCTTAGGTGGAGGTCATACATACTCCATAGTATCTTTCTCTAAGCTCACTAGTCATAAAACATCGTACTCGATCTTCGCTATCCAAAACAATACTGTTATACTCTGTATTTCTGCTTTTGTACTTAGTCAATTTTGAAGACTGTATCTCCAAAACTGAACTTCATGCCAAGTGATCAATATATAAGATGTTTTACCATAAATGAAAACCCGCAAGAGTCTCATACCATACCAAAAACATTTCTTTCCAACAATCTCTCCCTTTGGCATTGATGACAACACTTAGCAAAAAATGACTAAGTGTCCCACCACAAAACTGTCTCTTCTCTTTTTTTTTTCTTATATATATATATATATATATATATATATATATATATATTTATTTTA
>MU224910.1:3124668-3157276 GCA_018584345.1 Thuja plicata | reverse complement strand
AATTATTTAAGGCATAGATTACAAATAATAAAAAGGATGGTAAGAAACAATAATGATTAATGTTGGTATAGTGGTTGGAAAGGTTTCTTTTAATTAAATATTCTTATAAATAAAATATATAAATAAAAGACTTATTAAAAGATCTCCTCTTAAAACCTATTTAATTATTTACCAGAAAGGGGTTGGATGACCATACTTGTTAATTTAATTAAATATCATTATTTAGGAGATCAACTTAATTTATAATAACATTTGAGGTAGCAAGGATGTAGATTTAATTTTGAAATTTATAGTTAATTAATAGGGGCAACCTAATTATAAATTCTTGGGAAAAACTTAGAGACTCTTAATGTTATTTTTATGTGGTCAATATATGTGGCCAGTATACTGACTTCTATAAAAATAGTATTAAGGGGTACCATAACCTAGAGAGTTTAAAAAAATTAACGCAGCATCCTTAGCTTATTATTAAATCTAATCTATTCGAATAACCCCGGAGACGGAGAACAGTAAATCTTTCTCCTTTCTCCACAACATCAAACTCTATCTGTATACCTGGTTGATTGTAGACATAGATAACCTTCATCTTGTAAACCTTTTCATGTAATAGCGTTTAGGGTTAAGGGATGTTGACTCTAGTCATGATTCCCCTTAGACCCTCTTGTTGTAAATTCGATTTATAATTTCTTTTTCAAAAAAAAAAAAAAAAGTTGTTGCGTTTTTTAGCGTAAATTTTTTGGGCATTACAGTCTTCTATGGTGGTGAGGGGGTGGTTACATCAATTATTGTAGAAGGTGGACTGACTACCTACACAATCTCTGGAGGTGGAAGGGTTGTAGTAGCAATACTTGCCAACCCAGAAGATCTCTCTACTATCTTCTTCCTTACTTCTTTCATTTCTTCTTTGGTTAAACCTACCTTAGCTCCACAGTCATCAATAATGTTTTCTAATTTTATTTTCCTCATACCTCTAGTCTTCTCTTCTCTAACTTTAGCTGATTTTTCTTCATATGTGTCCCAACTCTCCTCAAATGTATCAATTTTAGATGCCAAAAAATGTTCAATCTGCATAGTTAGAACTTCTGAACTGACTTCATAGCCCATAGGGTAACACCATTTATTTCTAGGTACAAGTGCCTCAAAACATACACAATCAGTTTCAACCATGAAACAAATTGTATCCTTGTATTTCTCAACTAACTCTTCAGGAATTTTGAATCTTTCTTTCATTTGCCTCTGAAGAATCTTGATCATGCCAAATAGTTCACCATCAACCCATGTGTTGTTTTGTCTTCGGTAGCTCTATGATGTATGCATACTAGTGGGTATCCCTTCTCTCCATGCTCTAGGGTGCATGCCTGGAAACTTATGCTCAATGTGGATATACATATGAACTAGGAGTGAGCCAAATCTAAAAGTCTTAGATTTATCCTTCTCAATTAGCTTTACATTCTCCCAGAATTTCTATGCCAAAACTTTCCATAGGTTATATTTAGTGTTTTCCTTTATCATCATGTAAGCCATCGTAATGATTCATACAAAAATTGAATTAGGTCTAATTTTGTAGTAGAATTTGTATCCAAGTATCATCACAATCAGTCTGACATCATATAGGAAAATATCATTCACTGTCATTGCTCACCTGTCCCATTTAGAATGTGTTAGGGTTTCAACTTGTTTCTTATATTGTTTTCAGCCATAGGGATAACTCCACTGTTCTCTAACCCAGTTATCTCATGAATCAATTGAATACATATATTTATAGGCTATTCTCCTATCTAGATGAACTGATCATGATCTCTACTAAGTAAAATTTTGAACCATTCATCTTCGCTGAACTCATATAGATCCAATATTTTCATAATTCTTAGGTCATCTATGTGTTTTAATTCATCCTTCATTTTTCCATTATCAGTCATGTATTCTATTTCCATAGAAATCTCATCAACACCCAATATATGATACTCACAATGAATGTAAGCCCTAATATCCTCTACATGCAAGACATCGTGCGGTGTCTGAGAAAATTCTCCTTCAGGGTATTCTTCACAAGACTTAAATGAATGTTTCTTGAATTTGTATCTAGGTTGATCTACAACATCATAAATCAAAGGTGCATCCATAACTTATGTATGTGTAGATGATGTACATACCTTAATCATGCTGAATTTTGAATTCCCGCTTTGATCAATCATGCAATATAACTGTTAGATGGTCTTTTACTCTCTGATCTCTGCTTGTCTTAAGTCACTGCTCTTCAAATAGTGAAGAAATAGGTATCTCAAAAGTCCTTTATTCATTGTTAAGTGTAAAATGCACATTAACCAATATACAAATTCATATACTGTCTAGTCAATTTCAAATCCCACGATGCATCATCCGATGTTGCACTCTTACATATAAGTCCTATGATGTCTGCACATATCACAACTAAGCTCGCTGGAGCTTACTCAAAATTAGGAGCTGCATATATTCTGATATCTTCATCTAATGCTCCCCCTAAGGCCATGTGGTGTAGGGAACCTCCCCTTTTGATGTTTTAAGCATGTTTTTGGTTGGTTTAGGAGTTGTTGTGTGGTTGGAAATAGGATCCAATAGGTTGGATACCATGCTGATCCATTTCATGATTGTAAGAGTTATAGTGCTCATTAGGTGTTTTAGGGTCATTTTGGGAAAAATTAGTGAAAGTTTCTATTTTGATGGAATTCGGGTTTAATGTGTGTTTTAGGACCCTAAACATTCTACCTAGGGTCATGGAAGTCAAACTCACCCATCGAGTTGACAAAAAGAGTCAAAATACTCAAAGTGCAAAAAGTTGCTAGCAACTTTGAAAGTTGCTAGCAACTTTGAAAGTTGCTCAAGCAACTTTTGCAAGAAATTGCAAAATGTAATTAGATCAGTTGTAACTACCCCATGATTGATATATGAGAATGGATTCGATGATTTGGAATGGTTAATGAAATTTTGGATTGCAACATTTGTTTTTGAGACCTCTGTACAGATGACTGTAATTGCATTCTTGTAATCTGCACTGTTTCCTTGCTACTGTATGACTGTGTATGGATTGGAAAAACAGATCAGACCCCATGGGGGTGTAGTATTTTCAAATAACTTTCATATGCAATAGATATTTTTCTTTCAAGTTCTTGTAGTGTAAATTAGAGGATTTTGTAGGTCACTGGTCTGTAAGTGACATTACAATGCTACCTAGTTAGAAATGGCTCTAACCTAAGAACCCACCGGTGGAATTGAATGAAACCATGGGGGAAGTAGGGTTAGAGTCTATAGATAGGATTTTTGTTTTCATTTTTTCAGATTCAATGGATTTCCTAGGCCAAATAGGAATCCCTATGGCTGACTGGTGAATCCAGGTGAGCAAGGATAGGGTGAAGAAAGAACTGGTTCGAGCACCCATGATCTTTGGGAAAAGACTTAGTGGCATTTTCAAATGCCCTAGATAGTATCCTAAAAGGATTAAAATGTGGAAGGAGGTGAATCAAAGTTTGGAGATCATTTTGGCAATTATTTATGCTGACTAGTCCAGAGGCCTAATTAATAGGCTAAAAACTAGGGCCTGCAAGAAACTAGGGTTGTGGGTGCATCCCGAAGTCAGGACTTTGGTTTCTGATAGTGCTTGTTGATACCTTTAAGAATTTAAATGTCTTTTGTGGAGTCATTTGGAGATTTTTGGAGCATTAATCCAAAAATAGTGAATTTAGACCTACTAGAAATTGGGTAATTAGGCCTCCTAGTGAAATTGAGACCAATTGGATTGGTAATGGGTCTAGAAGTATGGGAAAGGTTTCAAAATGACCTTTGATGGGTCAAGAAGATAGATAAGGGTCCAAGTGGATGTATGGGAAGATCCTTAGTAGGGATTTTGGATTCTAGGAGGAAATCTAGTGAAGAAGATTAGGCATTTGAGCAACTAGTTGGACTAGTTAAGCCCATAAACTTTGGAATCTTCCAAAGATAAACTATACCTTGGAGGAGAAGTTGGTAGTGAGGGTCTTGGAGATCCTAATTGGGGGAAGAATCCAAAAATAAGTAACCATTGGATGGTTAGGGTAGAGAAAGAAACAAATTGAGGGAGGAAAACACTAGAGTCCAAAACCCTCTGCATCAGAGTGGTATCAGAGCCAAAATTTCTTGAAGATTGTGTATGTCTGAAGTGGAAGAGTCAAGAGGTAGACAACATGGCTCCTAAGGAAATGAGTAGGGGTGCCATAGTGGAATTGGTTTAGGGCCTCATGGAGAAGGCTAGTGTTTCTGAGACCAAGAGAAAAAATAAGATCACCGAATGGGGAGATGAGAGTGATGGAGATGATGAAAGTCAGTTAGAAGAGTCATCTAACAAAGGTAAAGAACCTGAGATGGACAAAGAACAAAAGGTATTCTTAGATTCCTTTAAGTCCCTTAACAAGGATATTATGGAACACATACCATATTACTATGGAAGTCTGAATGGAGAAGAGTTGTTGGATTGGCTTGAAGCCATTGCTAATTAGTTTGATTACAAGGAAGTCTCAGAGGAGAAGAAGGTCAGCTATGCTAAGGCTAGACTCAAAGGATCTGTATTGGTGTGGTGGAACATGTTGCAAGATGAAAGGGTAACCAATGGAAAGAGGAATATTGTTTCTTGGGAAAGGATGAAGATCAGATTGAGGGCATAATTTTTTCCTACTGATTATGAAATTCAAATGTACCAAAAGTTGAAAAACTTAAGACAAAAAGAAATGACAGTAAGTGCTTACACCGAGGAGTTCCACAAATTGAGCCTAAGGGATAGGAGACAAGAAGAAGAAATGGAGAAGGTGGCAAGGTATCTCAATGGGTTAAGACAAGGGATTCAAAATGAGATTATCATGATGGCTCCTGATAGTATGAACAAGTATTTCCAATTATCTTTGAGAGTAGAGGATAAGGCTAGAAGGAGGAATGACTTCTATCAAAGAGGAAGAGGTGGTAACAACAATAGAGGTTTTCAGAGAGGCATGAGTAAATTTGGTAGAGGACAAAGCCCTAATAGAAAAGAAGATAATAAGTCTATAGATAACTATGGGGGTAATCAGTTTAGAGGATCTTTCTAGAGAGGAGGATATAGAAGAAGAGGGCCTCCTAGAGGAAGGTTTCAGTCCCAAGGAAGATCCAACTCAGTCTTTACTGGAAGGTGTTACAATTGAAACCAAGTGGGTCACACAATGGGCAGGTGTCCTAAAAAGGCTTCCTCATCTTAAATGGGGGATAGAAGGATTCAGTTGGTGCAAGAGGATGACACTCAAAGTGTTACTTCTCCCATTGCCAAGGCAGGACCAATATTGGATGGAGAGAATTTGATGTTGAAAAGAACTTTGTTGAAGGTTCCTAACACCATAGAGCCACCTCAAAGAAAGAAATTGTTCAAGATAAATTGTAGGTCTCATGGGAAGATTTTCAAGGTTATAGTGGACTTTGGATCCACTAATAATATAGTATCCATAGAGATGGTAGACAAACTGAAACTTAGGAGGATACCTCATACCAAACCCTATAAAGTTTCTATGGTTGAACAAGGGTCAACAAATAGTGGTGGATGAACAAACTATGGTTGAGTATGAGATAGGGGAGTATAAGGACAAGGTTCTATGTGACATACTAGCTATGGATGCATGTCATCTTCTCCTAGGATGCCCATGGTAGTATGATGTCAAAGAAATACATCATGGAGAAAAGAATAGTTATGTGATCACCAAGCTAGGGAAGAAGTTTCAGATGGATCTATTGCAAGAACCTAATGAGGAGAAGCATGTGGGAATTAGTGTGATGTTATTGAGTGGGAAGGAGTTTCTAAAAGCCATGAAGAAGGAGAAAGGAGTCTATTGTGCAGTGATAGTGAAGCTAAAGGAGGAGACCAAAGAGAAAGTCAACATGCCACCAAAGATACAAGCATTGTTGGAAAGATACCATGACATCGTGGATAATGGAATTCCAAGTGAATTACCACCTATGATGGATGTAAGCCATCATATTGACCTCCTTCCTGGAGAAAATTTTCCAAACAAAGCAGCATATAAGATGACACCAAGCCAAAATGCAGAGATAGCCAAACAAATTCAAGATTTGTTGGATAAAGGTTTTATAAGGAAGAGTTTAAGCCCATGTGCTGTATCTACAGTACTTGAACCTAAGAAGGATGGAAAATGGAGGATGTGTACAGACTCCAGGGCTATAAACAAGATCACAATCAGGTATAGATTCCCAATACCCTAGATAGAAGACTTGATGGACAACTTGGGAGGTTCTTGTTACTTTTCTAAGGTGGATTTGAAGTCAGGATACCATCAAAAAGAGTGAGACCTGGTGATGAGTGGAAGATAGCCTTAAAGACCAATGAAGGGCTTTATGAGTGGCTAGTAATGTCCTTTGGCCTAAGTAATGCACCTAGCACATTCATGTGGCTCATGAATGAAGTGCTAGCATATTTTATTAGTAAGTTTGTAATAGTTTACCTTGATGATATTTTGATATTTAGCAGGTCCAAGGAGGAGCACATGAAGTATTTGGAGATGGTCTTAAGGAGGCTGCATCAAGAAAAGTGTGAGTTTTTGAAAACTAAATTAGTTTACCTTGGTTTTGTGGTTGCTAATGGATGTATGAAGATGGACCCTGATAAAGTTAAGTCCATTTTGGAATGGCCTACACCTAGGTCCATAGGAGATGTTAGGAGTTTCCATGGGTTGGCTTCCTACTATAGGAAATTTGTAAGAAATTTCAGTCATGTATGTGCCCCTATTCTTAACACCATAAAAGGTGGAATCAAATGTAAGTTTGAATGGACTGTGGCAGAATACCAAGGGTTTGAAATGTTGAAGAAGAGGATTGCAGAGCTACCTACTCTTAGGTTCCCTAATTTTAATCAACAATTTTTGGTAGAGTGTGATGCTAGTAAGTTGGCTATTGGAGCAGTGTTAAGCCAAGAGGGACATCCTGTGGCTTTCTTCTCAGAGAAGTTAAATGAGGCTAAGAAAAATTATTCCACATATAATTTGGAGTTATATGCTATGGTTAAAGCCCTTAAAAATTGTTGACACTACCTATTACCAAGGGAGTTTGTGGTCTACACTGATAACCATGCTCTAAGTTTTTTGAATGGGCAAGAAAAACTGAATCAAAGGCACTTGAAGTGGGTAGAATCATTGCAGACTTATAAATTTGTCATAAAGTATAAGAAAGGGGTTAGCAACAAGGTTGTAGATTCTCTTAGCATAAGAGTACTCACAATATAAGAGATACAATTGCAAAGTGTAGG
Source organism: Thuja plicata (assembly GCA_018584345.1). NCBI lineage: Eukaryota > Viridiplantae > Streptophyta > Pinopsida > Cupressales > Cupressaceae > Thuja > Thuja plicata. The sequence goes on along the minus strand of MU224910.1, from coordinate 3,149,988 downwards.
GATGGATGATTTGAAGGACCTCTACAAGGAGGACAAAGATTTTAGAGATGCCTATGAGGCATGTGTGAAGTTCCAACAGGGCTTCAAAGTGGATTTCAATGAGTTTATGTTACAGGAAGGCCTATTGTTTAAAGGACATCTTATGTGTATACCTCAGTGTTCAATGAGGGAGAACATTGTGAAGGAGAAGCACCAAGGCAACTTGGGAGGCCACTTTGGAGTGGATAAAACTTTGGAGCAAGTGAATAGGAATTACTATTGGCCTAAGTTACAATCAGATGTTAGGATATTTGTAAAACAATGGTAGATTTGTCAGAGGGAAAAAGGACAAAGTAGCAACAGTGGGTTGTATCAACCTCTTTCCATACCCCAAAGGCCTTGGGAGTGCCTAAGCATGGACTTTGTTTTGGGGTTACCAAAGACAAGTCGGGGTCATGAAAATGTGTTTTTTGTGGTGGAACATTTTAGCAAAATGGCACACTTCATTCCATGCAAGAAAACCAATGATGCTTCTCAAATTGCAGGTCTATTCTTTAGGGATATTGTAAGGATCCATGGATTGCCACTGAATATTGTAAGTGACAGAGATAGTAAGTTTGTGGGTCACTTTTGGAGGACCCTATGGAAGATGCTTGGCACAAAATTATCTTTCTCTTCAGTCTACCATCCACAGTCAGATGGACAAATGGAGGTATTCAATAGGTCACTTGGGAACTTGCTAAGATGCTTGACTAAACAACATGGATAGTAATGGGATCACATCATAGGGCAAGTAGAGTTTGCCTATAATGTTTCCATTAATAGGAGTACAAGTAAAATACACTTTGAAATAGTATACAGGGGTCAACCCTAGAGGGATTTTGGAGTTGAGAGATCTCAGTTTGAAGGACAAGAGGAGTGCACAAGGAGTGTCATTTGCAGAACAGATGAAGGAACTTCATGATCAATTCAACAAGACTTTACAAAAGCAAGTGAAGTACAAGTTCAAAGATGATCAGACAAGAAGGGATTTGCATTTCAAGGTTGGGGATCTAGTACTTGCCTATCTCAGGAAGGAGAGGCTACCCAAGGATTAGCCAACTAAACTACTCATGAAGAAGATAGGGCCACTAAAGATTTTACATAAGTATGGAAAGAAAGCATATGAGGTGGAGTTGCCTCCTGATTTGGGGATTTTACCCATTTTCAATGTTTGTGACCTGTATCCCTACAAGGGACCATCTCTAGACATAGGTCAGTATACTCTTGCATATTTGGGGGATGATGATTGGGTGAAATACTTGCCTACCCCAATGCCACTAAAGTTAGAAAGTGTACTAGATTCTAAAGTGATAGAAAAGACAAGGAAGGGTAACTACAAGGAGTACCTCATCAAGTGGTAGTGACTACCTGAAGCTGAGACCACTTGGATGACAGAGGCATATATTCTGAAACATGGGGTCACCATTGAAGACCTCCTAACTCAAGGGACTTGAGTTATTTGTCCAGGGGAGTATGGTGCAAGGCACCTCCCCTTTTGATGTTTTAAGCATGTTTTTGGATTTTTTAGGAGTTTTTGTGTGGTTGGAGATATTTTCCAATAGGTTGGATACTATGTTGATCCATTTCATGATTGTAAGAGCTATAGTGCTCATTAGGTGTTTTAGGGTCATTTTGGGCTAAATTAGTGAAAGTTTATATTTTGATGGAATTTGGGTCTAATGTGTATTTTAGGACCCTACACATCCTACCTAGGGTCATGGAAGTCAAACTCACCCACCGAGTTGACAAAAAGAGTCAAAATGCTCACAGTGCAAAAAGTTGCTAGCAACTTTGAAAGTTGCTCGAGCAACTTTTGCAAGAAATTGAAAAATGTAGTTAGATCAGTTGTAACTACCCCATGCTTGGTATGTTAGCATGGATTAGATGATTTGGAATGGTTAATGAAATTTTTGATTGCAACATTTGTTTTTTAGACCTCTGTACGGATGACTGTAATTGCATTCTTGTAATCTGCACTGTTTCCTCGCTATTGTACGACTGTGTACAGATTGGAAGAGAAGATTGGAACCCATGGGGGTGTAGAATTTTCAAATATCTTTCATATGCAATAGATATTTTTCTTTCAAGTTCTTGTAGTACAAGTTAGAGGATTTTGTAGGTCACTGGTCTGTAAGTGACATTACAGTGCTACCTAGTTAGAAATGGCTCTAACCTAAGAACCCACCGGTGGAATTGAATGAAACCATGGGGGAAGTAGGGTTAGAGTCTTTAGATAGGATTTTTGTTTTCATTATTTCAGTTTCAATGGATTTCCTAGGACAAATAGGAATCCCTATGGCTGACTGGTGAATCTAGGTGAGCCAGGACAGGGTGAAGAAAGAATTGGTTTGAGCACCCATGATCTTTGGGAAACAACTTAGTGGCATTTTTAGATGCCCTAGATACTCTCCTAAAAGGATTCAAATTTTTAAGGAGGTGAATCAAAGTTTGGATATCATTTTGACAATTGTTTATGCTGACTGGTCCAAAGGCCTAATTAATAGGCTAAAGCCGAGGGCATGCAAGAAAATAGGGTTGTGGGTGCATCCAGAAGTCAGGAATTTGGATTCTCATAGTTCTTTTTGATACCTTGAATACTTTCAAGGTATTTTATGGAGTCATTTGGATATTTTGGGAGCATTAAGCCAAAAATAGTGAATTTAGACCTACTAGGAATTGGGCAATTAGGCCTCCTAGTGAAATTGAGACCAATTGGATTGGTAATGGGTCTAGAAGTGTGGGAAAGGTTTCAAAATGAAATTTGATGGGTCAAGAAGATAGATAAGGGTCCAAGTGGATGTATGGGAAGATACTAAGTAGGGGTTTGAGATTCTAGGAGGAAATCTAGTGAAGAAGATTAGGCATTTGAGCAACTAGTTATACTAGTTAAGCCCAAAAACTTTAGAATCTTCCAAAGGTCAACTATACTTTAAATTAAACTTAAACCAATTCCAAATAAACCATAATCTTGCTAAAATGAAAATAACATAAACAAATAACAAAAAATCCATAACACCATTATTTGTTATCGAGGAAACCCTAGCCAAGGGAAAACCCCAGTGGGGATGGTACCCACAAGCATGCACTAAAGTATAATGTCCATGTTAGGAGACCTAGCCCTATTAGGAGCTGAATATTACATAGTACATTTCCTTGTTAAAGGAATAACAACCCTGTTAAAGGTATAAAACACCCTGTTATTATTATTACATAGTCGACTCTCAATACAAAATAGAATTAATAATGTAAAGAGAAAATACAAAGTCGACGCTCTTACATAACCAAAATATAGGTTATCCAAAATCATAATCCAACTTAGCTTTCCAGGATTCCATGACATACTCCTTAAATCATCGCTACTTGTTTAACTGCTTTGTTACTCTATTTTGTTGTCTACGCATGTCTTCAAATATCTCTAACTCTCTGTAATCATCTCCAAAACCAAATTGATATTAGTTGGAGGTCATACATACTCCATAGTATCTTCCTCTAATATCTCTTATCATAGAACATCCTACTCGATCTTCGCTATCCAAAACAATAATGTTATACTCTGTATTTTTTCTTCTGTACTTAGTCAATTTTTAAGATTGTATCTCCAAAACTGAACTTCATTCCAAGCGATCAATATATCAGATGTGTTCACATAAATGAAAACCCATAAGTGTCTCATACCATACCAAAAAATCACTTTCCAACAGGTTTACATATGTTATGAATTCCATTAGTTAGTTATGAAGAATGGATTATGTTGGTAAATTAAATTTTGGTGACTAATCATTGAAACATGTTCATCAGATAGTAGTCATTTATTCTAAAGTGTTATGCATATGTTAGAATTTTAATTCATTATGAAACTCTTAAATGTAATTAGATTAATCAATATTGTTTGAGTATCAGTGTTAGGGAACCTGTGAGGACTAGGAAATCTTTAGTTATGTTGCATTCATGTTTTGTGAGCACATGTGCATCGATTCTTTCGATAATATGCATTGTAATAGTTCAAAAAAAAAATTACTTCATCTTTAGAGATTAGATGGTCAGTCCTCCTGGGTTCCTTGGCGGGGCATTACATATGGTATAAGAGCCCTAGGTTTCCACACTGGGAACTCTGGGACTCATAACTCACTTATGCTTACCCTTTAAGATCTTGTATTGTATTTCTTACTGATGTTAGCATCATTCTTGCAAAATTGAATTTTAGTTATGAAAGTTGCATCTTTTGGTGTGCCTGTTATCAAGTGTTTTGGAAAAATACTTAGATAGTACTAATATTGAATTATCTTAGAAATTTACTTACATTTCAAAGATTTTGTGTTATGGATTAATAATGTGTTCAAATAAATGTTCGGCTTAGGTGAAAATTACTGACTAGGGAGTCTATACCTTTCACTTATATTGTTTAAAACCAAAAGTGTTTGGAAGAAAATGTTTATTTTGAAAGTTCGTATATGTCAATGCATCTCTTAAATGTCATGACATGTGTTGTGACTTGCTGTTAAATTGATTATTTTGAGAAATTTTAAGGACTATACACACTGCTTTCCTTGGATGACTCCCCATTATGTTATTTCCTATATAAATTATACTAATTGAAGTTCATAGACGTGATCTTTAAAGTAACTATCAACAATTTCCTAGCGATTGTGAAAGATACAAGAGTTCAATTGGATTGAAGAATTGAATTATTTACACGAATTAAGAAGTGATTAAGGTAGCACTCAAATAGTAATACTTTATGTCTAGATTAAAAGTATATTGTGTTGGTTTGTACGTATGTAAACGTTGAAAGTTTGGTGTCATGTTGAGGATAGAGTTTTAATGCTTGTTGTCTCTTCCTTTCTATTACTTATTACACTTTCACGACTAGTAGAAGGAGAACTTATAATGTACGCATCGATAAATATGTTTACAATGTTGTGATGAGCTTAGAAAATCAAGTAATCGATAAGATTTGTTTTATAGGAAATACCTCTCTCTCTTCTCTACCCTTATCAAATTAGGGAATTGAAAAGAAAGAAAAAATATATTTCCATCTCTGTTTCATTTTTTAAGAATAACTTTTGAAGGACTAAAATTTTCTTAGGGAAAAAAATATGAAATTAATACCTTCAGTAATTTTTATATGTGTCTAGCTAGAAAATCCTTGGGTAAAGGACCTATGTCCCAAAGGTTTTATCATTCACATTTGGGTTAAAGGAAGAAGTATTTTATTCTTGTTTTGAAAAGTTATATCATTTTGCATACTGTGTTAATATGTATAGAATTAATCAAGCAAGTCTAGGGTAAGAATATAGTAACATCCAAGTATTTTTTCTTATCATTGGTATTAGAATCTCTATCTCATTGATTGAAGTAAAAAATTCCACTTTAAATATGTAATTTCTAGGTGCCTTTTGAATAGACAACACCATCAATAAGAATTATGAAAATGAATTTGGCTTAAGTGTGCATGATAAGCATGATTTCAATGGTAATATTTCTAGTTGGATGTCTATTGTATAGGGTTGTTGAGTTATAGAATGTAAGTGGAATATGATTTCATGACTATCTAAATGGACATGAACCTTTATATTGTTAAAAAAAAATAGTAATATGTTGTTATATTTATTAAGAAATGTATATTAGGTTAAGGGTATGATTGGGTACTCCTAAATTTTATTGAGGAAAGAAATGGAAAAGCTTATTAATAAATTGGTAGCATAATAAGTGGTATTTGGGTAGTGACAATGTGTTTTTCCTCATCTTAATGAATCTTTGAATAGCTCTAAATTAACAACTTATATGGACTCATCATCTTACTATTTAATTTGATAGGAAGTAGGTGTGTTTTACTAGTGCCTGACATATAGTCTGTAGGGAATGATATCCTAAATTAATGATGCAATAATTTTCTAAAATTTGTCTAGGAGTATAGACTGGCTAATCTAATGATTATGCATGCTATAGTAGATGCCTTTTATTTTATCCTTGTAAAAGTGTGTCATTATGTGTGTGATTTGTAGTATTTTCTGGGTTATATTTGAGACACTTGATGATAGGGAATTAATAGCCGCTATATAATAAGCTGGAACTGCTTTGTGTTTGCTATGAGTTGGCTATAGAACTAGGTGTTAAGGTAAATTATAAGCTAAATAATGTTTGGTTGAATGTGATAAGTTGATTTCTCATATAAATGTTGTATGTCATCTTGTATTGGGTTTGTATTTTAGGGTCCCTATTTGAAAATTACTTAAAAAATTTCAAAAGTGCTTTTATTCCTAAAAGTTTAAAGTGATATTTTATCATACTAATGAATGTGATACTTTGTGACTCATATTTTCTATTTTGCTAGATTTTTGAGATGTTACCAAGAGTTCTTACCCCATTGCCTGAGTTACAATAAATAAGAACTTTTATTTTGAAAAAAAGTAAGAATATCAATATAAACCATGTTTTTATTTTATACCTGGTATTAGTCTTAGTAGGAATGTGTCATAAGGAACTATTAGGGGTTACAAATTGGTGTAAAATCAGCATCACATTCTAATTCTATGTGTCCTTTCTGCATAGAGTCCTCACATTATGATAGTCTTTTTCATAAATTATACATGATTGACCTATGATTATCTAAAATAAGTTAAAATAATGTAAGATTCATGAAACTTTGATAACAGGATTACTTGAATATATTCTATAATTTTGGTTAGATATTTGATTGTTACGTAGAAGTGGTAAATGTTTTAGTACTTACTAACTTCTAGGAGTAAGTCAAATCTAAGGGGGGAGGATGTAATGCCCCTCCAACCCTTACACGACCTGATTATGCCTATTGGAAGTTTGGGACTTTTATTCTCTATGAATGATTCTGATTGAAGTTACTAATCCAATCAATCTCATCTCCACATAAGTGTTTAATGTATATTTCTCCTTGAGTAATGATGTCTACTATGTGTTCATGATATTTTAGGAATATTGTGTTACGAAACAATATAATACATTTTTTGTATGAGGAACTTCCTTTTTGATGGGTTGAGTACACTGGGATGAATTAAGTTGATTAAGATACTTTTATGAGTATGTTCTAGATGGTGTATTTATGTTTTCCAAAATCACCATAAAGATTAGGTTATCTATGTGCTTTACCTAGCCATTATTAACACTCTTGTATGATTTATGAACAATTGTGATGTTAACTATTGATTTGGGATTAACCCAAATCACCTAATGGATCATATTATGGAGTCAATATGACCCTTGATTTATAATTAATTAGTATTACGGGTTCTTATACCCTAGTGACATCATACTTGAACTCTATGCTTTCTCTTATTTGATGAGATGATGAGATGATTTCAAAATATGTTGGATAATATGTCCATCCTAATGATAATTTGTAAATGATCCAAAATGTCACCTAATGAATTATAGTCTTAGAATATTTAATGGAATTTTTTCTTATTTACATGATGACATTATCAATGATGATGGTTCATTTTTATTTTAGTATGAAATTATTGTGGATCGAACAATACTAACTCAATCATGATTTAGAATGAGTATTGTCTAGTGTGTGTAGGATGAGGGGAGGCAGTCGTAGTCACTTCCATGGGAGATCCACACAATATTGCACTCCCCCTCCCTATCTTCCATTTCTTGTACACACACACACACACACACACACACACACACACACACACACAGTTATGTTTCTCAACTTGGTGATGCAGGATGCAGGTACTGGGCATCAAATCCACCTAGCCACACAGGTCTGAGCACACCTTTAAAATCCTTGAACGTTGTAGTCATGGAGATAGTACCAAGGTTTCCCCAAGTGGACCCTTTTGACTTAGGTTTATTTTTCAGGAAGTCACCCTATTTGGGTTTGGGATGTTTTATTATTTCGATGGTTTTGAGATTTGTGTTTTGGTTAGTTGACCTTGTTCTTTTATTATTGTCAATTATGTTTGTATTATGATCCTTGGTTATTATATCATCATTATATATATATATATATATATATATATATATATATATATATACGTATGTATGTATACATACATATATACATACATACATATATATATACATACATACATATATATATACATACACACACACACAAATATATAATAATAATAATAATAATAATAATAATAATAATAATAATAATAATAATAATAATAATAATAATAATAATAATAATAATAATAATGTTTTTATTATGATCCTTGGTTATTATATAAAATAATAAGATAATTAATATCATTATGTGTATTTGGAAAAACTAGCTTTTCTAGGAGATTCGAACTCGAGACCTCCTAGGAGTAAAGCTAGCTAGTTGCCAATGGGATATATGAATTAATTGATCATGTTTCTTATCATAAACATATTTGATTTCTTCATAAGATTATTTAAGTTAATAAATAATTAAAGTTTTGACTTATCATTCACGTGAATAATTGATTAATTTGAAACCAACTATGGAAGTTGGAGAAGTTGCTTCCGATAAAGAAACTCCTCCAACCATATAGTTATCTATATGTATAGGTAAAATATTTTATGGGAAGGGACCTGGTTTTTGAGGGGATTCTTATAATAGGCTTTACAATTTTAAAAGGAGGTATTTTCATCAAGAGTTAAGGAAGACAACAAAGTTTTGTTTTGCTCTGAGAAAATGGAGAAATAATTGCTGCAAGAAAGCAATACAGTCCTGATGCGGATGTCATATCCCACTAACCAACCGTTGGATCTTTCTAAGTTTTGGATATGTTGGTAAGAATCTAATTGTATCACCTTCGATTGGAGCGATCACAAAAATATTGTTTGGTTCAAAATTTATAGATCTCTGTGCGTGGGTCTATCCAGGAGGACAATAAGAAGGAAGGTGGAAATCCTGGAGGTTTATGGAATTTATCAAACACCAAGGGAATTCTATGGAGGACTCCAGGTAGAGTCTAAAACTAGAAATATTTTTCTTATATCTATGTGATTTATTAGAGGAATGCATTTTTTTATTGTGGTTGTTCTATTATTCATCATATCTATTATAAGTAATGTAGTTTAAAAACATTCATAATGAAGTCTGGAAATAAGTGTCTGTATCTAATCTATAGGATTGGTGAGTTTTTTCACTATCTATTGTTGGGTGTAATTATGTCTTCATGTGTGGTTTTTAATTCTATGTGAATTTTATGTTTGGATATTGGTTAAATTCTGATTTAATTATTATTGAGTTTTGGAAGGTTTAGGTTGTCATTTTATCACCCTTCCTTTTGATAGTTTATTTGATTTGTTATTATTTTCTTCTATGTTCTTTCTTTGATTTTGTGTATGAGAAAGCTCCATATCATTATCGAGGTGAATTTTGATGGACATCTATTTTCCCTATTTGTATTCTACACATTGTTAGGGTTTAGACTCATCCTGAAGGTTTGATAGCACATGAGAGTTTCCTAAACCTAGGGACTAGATGTTTTGTGGTGTAGACACCTAAAATTGACCAGGTGTCTCTTAATCATCCAAATCTGCAAATCTCAGCTAATTGCCCTAAATCTCATCAAAATGGATCAAAATTAAAATCAAATGGACATTTATCAAGGAAATTGGACAAAATCAAAATAAAATCAAAGGATTAAATAATAATGAAATAAAATAATCAAATTCAAGCCTAAAAGGGATCAATCAAATTATATAATTGATTTTAATCAATTAATTGTATAGTTTTAAATCAAAAATAAAATCCAACCCATTCACCCTTACATGGCTAATTTAATTAAATAAATCCTAATTTCTTTCAACTCAAGCTGATCAACCAATGAGAATTGAGTATTTTGTCTTCTTGTCCCACCATTTGAGGACAACCATTTAAATGGTCCCCCCATTTGAAACCATTTGAGGAATCAAACTCAACCAAGCATTAACCCATGGTTAATTCACTCTACCCCATACCCTTGGGAATTTACTATAAATATAAGCCATTTTGTATGCATTTCATATCCTAGAAATTCAAGTGCAAAGCATCCTTATTATAGGCAATTTGTGAGCAATTAAGAGCATTGTGAGTAATTGAGAAGCATTTTTGATAATTTTTGGAAGAAAATAGTTGATTTGAGGAGCATATCATGAGCATTTGAGTTATAATTCTATATCATCTTGAGAATTTGAGCTAGATTTAGGAATTTTATCTTTAAATTTCTCATTGTAGGATTGTCCTTGAGAGAGATTAAGGCTGAGAGCTCTCTTAACAAAGCTTAGATAGGGAACCATGAGATGTCATGGATTTAACTGCAATTCTTAGATTAAATTATTGTATTTATTTCCATAGAATTGTAGTTTAGAATGCTAATTTCATGAAGGTGTAATTTCTCACACACAAATGGTGCCCACGGTGGGGCTTTAAGCCTCAATTTCCATCGTTTTATCATATTTTTGTGTGTTTTGCTGCACTTTTCTATCATTTTGCAGAAAAAAGGAGAAGAGCCACCTATGGAGATTCTGAAGCTGCCTGTTAGCATTAAAAGACTGCCTGTGATCATTGCAGAGCTGCGTGCTATCATAATTTGACTGCAATTTGCACATTCTGTGCCGCCTGCTTCTGTAAAGGGCCGCTTGTTAGCAACAAAAGACCACTTGTGATCATTCTAGAGCCACATAGTAGCATTATTTAACCACAATTTGCACATTCTGTGCCACCTGTGGTTTATCTTTAGTCGCCTGTGGATTTTCCAGAGCTACTTTTTAGCTTTTAATTGCCACTTTTAAAGTTTTAAGTTCCGCTTTCTAGCATTTAAAAGCCGCGTATTAACTGTTAAATTCCGTGTAGAACTTTTTGCTGTTTATCAAGTTTTAACTAATTTGTTCATCTTTCTAACTCTCTATTTTTTTTTATTTCTGTAGATGAAAAATCATCCGAAGGTACATAAACCAGAGAAGAGAGTGACAAGACCTAGCAAAGAGGTAAAAGCACAAAATAAACCTCTTTAAGGAAATTCATGCCTCAAATATTTTGGAAAGTTTAAAAGAGGAAGAGAGTTTATATGATCATTATATCAAAGTTTTCTTTGATTACAAAAATAATTTTCCTACTCTTTAACATATTTTCATTTCTAGTTCTTTGAGCTTGATTGTTTGCAAAATCTGATTAAAAGAACTTAGGAGTGATTTGTCTTGGGGATTTGCAAGTTTTTTTTCACTTTGCCTTTGTTGTGTTGACTAACTTTTTGGAGGAGCTGGAGTGGGAATGATTGCCACTAGGTGAGTTGAAAAAAAGAAAAATACATCAAAAATGCGCCTAGCCTTTGCTAGCTTCGAAAATAAGGTATTTTTCTAATCAAGCTTGCATTGCTTAAATTGTGGCAAATTTCTTTGAATCTAGCATAATTAGGAAAACCCCTATTATTGTCTAAATTGAACAAGCATTAGGCTTATGCTCTTCACTTTTTAAAGTGAATCAAAAAGCCAAACGTGAAAATTCAATTTGGTAGAAAGAAAGGGATAAGGAATTGAACCACACACTTCATTTTTAAGAACCTCCTTGTCAAGGGGTTGAAAAAGAACAAATATTGCATGAAGTGTTTGGAACAAAGGAAGACAATAGGGATATTCTCTTCACTCTTTGAGTGAATCAAATTCCCAAACTTTTTGGACTAAGTTCAATTTTTTCTTCCATATATGCTAGATTAAAATAAATCTTTAGAGGGCCTGCCTCCCGAGAATTCCTTTACGAAGGCGGTGAGAGGGAACCACCCAAAGTGGGAGACAATCACTTTTTCCGCGATATCATCCAACCCACTATAAAAAAATGCACTTTACCTTAATAAAAAAGTGACTAATTCTTGTGAAATTCATCCTCACTTCCTCAAGTAGTCCTTTGGGATTGCACAAAATCATACTTTCGTGCTTGTGGGAAGCCCGCAAGGGGGTAAAGGAACTTGACAAGAGTTAGAACCAAGGTGTGATTAAAACCTTGTTAATTAGTAAGCCTACCTTTTTAGAGCCATTGTTAAATGCCAATTTTGTTTGACTCTTAGGTAGATTGCTTGGAAGAATTTCTTGTGCTATGCCCGTAAACAAAACATCCAAGAACATACACTTTTAGTATTGTTTTAGGGATATGGTTCAAATTTGATGTGTGTGTTGAGTTTGTACTTTATTTTCATGCAAGAATCTTCTGTAACAAGTCTGATCAAAATTATTAAACTTTTAAAAATTTGAAAATTTCAACCTTGATCAGCAAAGCGCCGCGTATAAACAATTCTGGGCCATGTATAAACAATTCTGTGCTGCCTACAAACAATTTTGTGCCACCTACAAACAATTCTGTGCCACCTACAAAAAATTCTGTGCTGCTTGAGAACTGCAGAGTGCCGCATAGAGGAATTCCAGTAACCGCGTACCAACATTTATAGGCCGCCTACACACAAGCAAGTGTCACCTAGAAACAAAGAAGGAAAAACAAGGGGCTTTTCCCAAGGGTTTGGAAAGATTTTTAAATCATATTTGGATACCCTTTTCAGATTTATTTCTATCCAGTGCAACAAATAGATCATATTTATTCAAATATTTATAATGATGAATCTATTTGAGAAACAAATCAATCCTATGGTGGATAATAATTGTCAAAATCAAGATCAAAATCTCCATGGGACTCCATACGATGAAGTAACTGAAGATGAAATTTTGGAGGCATCCCAAGATCCCAAGTTTATGGAAACAATGAACATAATTTTGAAGAGGGATAAAGAAGCATATTTTGCTCAATTAGGAGCTACCCTTCCTCATAATGATGACATATCAACCTTAAGGAAGAATGAGGAAAAACAAAAGGATACATTATTTAACGTGCCATTATTACGATCAATTTTTCCTTCTCTTTATGATGATGGGCCATCTGTATCTTCATCTTTTTCACGAGACAAAACATTTAAGTGCAACAAACCTATCTTGGATCAAGGAAAATTTAATGACCACCCTATTTGTGATCAAGATAATAAAAAGAATGAAGAGAAAGGTACCGGTCTCAAGCAAGATCTAATGCACAAACCCCTATCTAGCAAGGTTTCTCCCATGACAAAGCTTCACAACTATCCAAAATTCCTCCACCAAAGAGTGAGCCTAATGATGATACTTTTCATGTTGACTATGTCTACCCTCAAGGGATACCTCTAAAAGAAACCCAAGCTGACTTACATCTTGCTGAAAATCATTTTCATGCTTCAAAGATTACAGACCCTAAGCTTCCATGTGCTTCAAAGCCTATTCAAAATGATTCTCCATCATTCTTCCAAACATTCCCCACGCATATCCAAGGATCTACCTTGTCCGTAGAAGTGGCTCCATGTCAAGAGGATAATCCAAAAAGAAAAGAAACAAGTATCAATAAAGATCAAGATCAAGATGTTATCTAATCCCCTCCCATATTTGATGAAGGTCCCATATCCATAGAATCTTGTGATGATCCCCTTGCACCTTTTCATGTCTTCCAAGCTGATATCCTTCCCTTTCATGAACAAAGTGTCCTTCCAAGCTCTATACCTAGTCCAATTCCCAAGCAAGATCAAGATATCCCTTCCATCATTTCTAATGAACATATTGAAAACCAATAGCAAAGCACCCTCTTTACACCATCCAAAGATCCTTGTCAAGATCAAAGTATCCCATCAACTCCTTGTCATGATCCTACATATTCATCTCAAGAAACCATCATTCCTCTAAATTCATTTCATGATAATAAATCCCTTCAAATCTTGGTTGATCCTATCAAAGTTGTTCCTATGAAAGTTCTTCATGAGCCTATTGGTTTAAAGATAAATCTTAAAGATGAGAGCCTTGGCACTATAACTCATGCCAAAGATATTGATATCCTTTTCACACCTTATCTCCCTCCATTCAAACGCAACCATATGCCTTCACCATCCTCCAAATCCATTTTGGGTTCCTATGTCCCAAAGCTAAAGTCTTCATCCCTTCCATCCATATTGGGTCCATATATTCCTCCATCAATCATTCTTACCATCCCTAGCTCTCCATTCACTTACTCTACCATGTATCAAGATCAACGAAGGCATGCATATTTGAAGAATTTTCAAACACCAATCCATATGAACCCTCCATATTATTCCCATTCACCCAAAATTCCTAAGTCTTTTGGAAGAAATTTGGATGTGCAACATAAAAAGCAAAAATCCAAGAATCCACATGTGTATAAAAATCACAATGTCTCATCTAATCAACATGTGAATGAAAAGAAAAGAGAAATATCCAAAAGGCCGCAAAGGTCCACCAAACAAAAATAAAAATCAAAGAAAATGTGGGTTCCTAAATCCCTAATTGAAGAAATGCATTCAAAAGCATCACAAAAGATATAAAAATCAAAGACTACATGGATTCCCAAGTCACTTTTGAAAGACTTGTATACACAAGAAAAATCAAACTTGACATTCAAGCTTCCAAAGGCTTCTATTCCATCTCCTCCCAAACATTTTCCATGTTCCATGTCTACTTTGGGTTCCTATATCCAAAAATCCACTATCTTATCTAAATCCTCACCTCCTTCATCCATTGTTCTTCCATCATTCCACCACCCTTCAAAGTGTGTGTCAAAGTTGATCTTGCCAACATTTCCATCCACAACATACCTTCTTCTTATCCTCACATTCATTATCCAACACATACTTTCCATCTTTCCATCTCTCTTATCCAATCTATGGCATAAAACCTTCACCACCATCTACCCTTATCCTCCATATGTGTCCATTATCATCACCTTATCAATATCTTTGAGCATCTTAGCCATATTCATGGTTTACTATAGCATATCTTTCATAAGAGCATTGTCCAAAGATCCAGATGTTGGGGAAATTTTGAAAAATACAAAAGAAAAAAAAATTGAAAAAAAGAGAAAAAGTGCCTTGGTGAAAACTTGGTAAACGGGTGCCTTGGTAGCAAAAGTAAAGAAAAATCAATTTTTCCTATGGTGAAAACCACTTCTTGTGGCGCCTTCGGTAAGTACCATGATAAAAACCTAGCAAACATGCATCATGTGTAATTCCTTCCTCTTACACTCTACACTTGGGGGCAAGTTTCATCCATGCTATCCTCCATCTTCCTATCATTTATCTCACTCACATCCATATTTATTCTTTCACCTTTGGTCTTGACAAGGTTGAACATATCCATGAGCATCAAGTATCTTGACACCGTTATCCTTGCCATCAGCTTATTCACTTGTTGCATCCATGCTACCCTATCATGATCTTGCTTCTCCCCAATCCACCTTCATTATTCCTAAGCAGACTTTCTATGATCCAAAAACCATCCCCTCATAACCTCCATCACCCCTTTATCCTGATCGTGATATCTTATTCACATCTTACCCAAGTTTATCCATCGGTCTTGATCAAAATGAAGGACATAAAGTGCAAAATTTGTTATCAAAAAAACCTCTTGACATGTCTACTCTTTTGGACCACTCACTTTCATGACATCAGGTCATTATCCTACATGCTATCTAGCCCTGCATCATTGGCTTTCATTGCTTATCCAAAAACATGCTTCACATTCCTATATCATTTTTCCTTAGCTTGGGTAATCTTGAGGGGATAGTCCTACAGGTCACATTCGCACGTTTCATCCATCATGGCCTTTCCATTTCTAATCCATCAGCTTCCAAATCCATCTTTCGTATCCTATACCTTGCTAGACATTGGGGGCAAACCACTGTGATCTTGTTTGAGAGATTGTAAATTCTAAAAATTCTAAAAAATTCAAAAATTCTAAAAATTCTAAAAAATTCAAAAATTCAAAAATTCAAAAATTCAAAAAATTCAAAAAAATCTCTAAAAAATTCAAAAACATTAAAAAAATCTAAAAATCTTGCATAAAGTCTCTCAGTTGCATTGTTGCATTCCAGGTTGCATTTGCCCAAGATTAACATGGTCTCATTTTTTACTTGGGGGCAAATCATTGGTTTTGGTACGAACGGATTCAAGAGTGCTACAATCTTGGTCACATGACAGAAGCAAATTTTCAGATTCAGACGAGAGATAATTTTGGAACCTTTGATGGATATCATTGTTCAACCTAAACAGTTTGATCCTACAACATGATCCTTGAGTTTAATTGACTTATTTTATCAGGATTAAAAATTGAAAAACCCTAAATGATCATCACATTTAGAATTCTTTTTTAAAATCATGATACATTGCGATACACTTGAAATTTTTGATGAGTTTTTCATTGAATTTTTTGAGTCATGTCTTTTAAGCTAATCAATGATGTTTCGACTAGATTGGTGATGATGGAGACATGATGTTTTTCTTGACTTTTGTGTGACTATTTTGAGGGAGATTCTTTTACTTGTTTGAATTCATCTAAGGACATGGTCATCAAAGAACGATCGAGGACATTCATATAGGAAGGAGGGTTAATCTTTGTTTGTTCACACAAAAGGATACCTTGGCTATTTAGATCTTCAAGATCTTAATACCAACATCCACTTGAAACATTGAATCCGATGAAATCGGTATTCATACTCCCATAGTTGGTCATTCAACTAGTGAGGGTTGTACTCGATTTTGCAGAAGGTTACCAAACAAGATGAAAGTCATATTCATATTCTTATGGTTGCAGTGGCACCAGTAAGGATTGTATCGACTCCTAGTTCCACAATGCTCAATGATGAAAATATATCTTTGTTTGGATTTCTTTCGCAAACCTCAAGGAAAATTAGTTGCATTGCATTTTCATGATAGATTAATTGCATTGTTTTAAGTATCTTTCCAAGTGAAGGGGGTGGAAGTTAATCATGATTACATCATCAAATTCCTAATCAATGTCCTCAAATATCTGATTCATCAAATTGATCAATGCTACATCAAGGATATCATCAATCTATATCTGCTCACCTAGGGGAAACCTCACCATTTGATCAACTAGGGGCAACCTAATTCTATCGATCACCTATACCTATATCTACACCTGACTCATCTCAAATGACCCTTCTATAAGCCTCTTATCATTATTCTTCCCATCAAATCCAATCCAATTAAATATCAATCAGTTGAATCATCCAATTGATCATTTCAAGTCAATCATTTATCATATCATCCATTTTCTCATCTTTCAAATTTCCTAACTCTAGATCTTGAGGAAGGAAAATCAATCCATTTGTTCGTCTCTCTAGATCTTGAAAGCAAATTATCAATTTATCCAATCAATCCATCAACCTATCCTATCCGATTGACATCAATACAACATCAACCAAGTGATTCTAACTCACATCAAGTGATATCCAAACATCATCAACTTATCTCAAACATCAACAACATTTTCTCAATCATAACTGTTATCATCAAATTCTCTTCACATTGGGGTATGTTTTGTTGCCAGGATCATCATCAATGTTTTTCATAAATGAAAACATCTTGCATCTATTCTTCATCAATTTCATCCAATCTTTTGCATCTAAGTATCAACATGTTTTCATTTCTGAGGGGGCATCATCATATCATATCTTGGGATTCTACATCGTATCTTACATCAAATCTGGGGCATTAAAAATTCAAACTTTATCAGTGAGGTATTTTGCATCAGGTTTCACATCAAGGTTCCACATCAAGGTTTCACATCAGGGTTTCACATCAGATTATCAATATTAGGTTTTGCATCAGTTAATCAACCAGACATCAATATCCAATCAATGATCAGGACATCAAGTTTTCTTTGAATCAGTGCGCTTTGCACATCAATTCAAAGAGGGGCATTTGTAGACACCTAAAATTGACCAGGTGTCTCTTAATCATCCAAATCTACAAATCTCAGCCAATTGCCCTAAATCTCATCAAAATGCATCAAAATGGATCAAAATTAAAATCAAATGGACATTTATCAAGGAAATTGGACAAAATCAAAATAAAATCAAAGGATTAAATAATCATGAAATCAAATAATCAAATTCAAGCCTAAAAGGGATCAATCAAATTATATTATTGATTTTAATCAATTAATTGTATAGTTTTAAATAAAAAATTAAATCCAACCCATTCACCCTTACATGGCTAATTTAATTAAATGATTGAATTAAATAAATCCTAATTTCTTTCAACTCTATTTGATCAACCAATGAGAATTGAGTATTTTGTCTTCTTGTCCCACCCTTTGAGGACAACCATTTAAATGGTCCCCCCATTTGAAACCATTTGAGGGATCAAACTCAACCAAGCATTAACCCATGGTTAATTCACTCTACCGCCTACCCTTGGGAATTTTCTATAAATACAAGCTATTTTGTATGCATTTCATATCCTAGAAATTCAAGTGCAAAGCATCCTTATTATAGGCAATTTGTGAGCAATTGAGAGCATTGTGAGCAATTGAGAAGCATTTTTGATTATTTGTGGAAGCAAATTGTTGATTTGATGAGCATATCATGAGCATTTGAGTTAGAATTCTATATCATCTTGAGAATTTGAGCTAGATTTAGGCATTTTATCTTTAAATTTCTCATTCTACGATTGTCCTTGAGAGAGATTAAGGCTGAGAGCTCTCTTAACAAAGCTTAGATAGGGAACCATGAGATGTCAGGGATTTAATTGCAATTCTTAGATTAAATTGTTGTATTTCTTTACATTGAATTGTAGTTTAGAATCCTAATTTCATGATGGTGTAATTTCTCACACACATGTAGTGATTGCAAGTCCCTTTTTGATGACATGTTTGAGTAGGGAAACAAGGTACCCTATGTGGGTGGCTCACCATAGGTGCCGGGACCCAAAGTGGTTGCTAGGAGATCCTATGGGTGAGTTCTTAATCAAGTCATAACCATAAAAAAATGAACTTGGGCTTTGGGGGTTTAGACATAATAAAAGATAAGTGATATTAAAGTCTGCATAGACCCGTTGGAGTACTGGTACCATGGGTAAAAACCAGGGTGGATCCTTAAAATTTGAGAGGGGATCGATGTTACATGGTCTAGGGAGGATCCCAATACACAGGCTGTGTGATGACACTCACCTAGTTGGTAATCTGGAGCCCTCACTCATATTTTTTGATATTTGGATACTTGGTTGTATTTTGTGTTTCTTATTTTTTTCCCCTTTGGATGGTTCTTTTGGGAAAGGTGTATTGTTGGCCTTAGATTTCCTTAGATCTTGTGTGGACCTTCATTCGATCTCCTATCATGGGGGAGTGGAACTTCACGGTTCCACATGGTTGGGTGGTTAATCTTATCAAGGTACTGTTCATGGTTGCATGGATGTCTTTACACTTGGATTCATTCTTGGAAGCTATCAAGGATTCTACTTATATTAAAATAACTAAGAGGGGGGGGAGGGTGGGCTAATCAGTGGCCTAAAAAATATTCCAATAAATTAACCCAAAACTTATTACCACAATTATAAGCCTCTAGTTATCTTCAGTCCTACAAGATGTATGCCCTGAAATAATATTATCAAATAACTACTGCTCGGAGTTCACTGTAAAACCTTATTCTTTATCTTTACCGATTAGCAGTCTATCATTTACCTAAATACAGTAAATAACTTAGTGTATACCAATCAATCCTATTTTAGTAATGTGTAAAGCAAAACATGAAAGCAATGACTCACAAACACATTTGACACATGGATTTTTAACATGGAAACCCTATTAGGGAAAAATCCACTTGGGACCGGTAACCCAAAATTTTCACTCTTCTGAAGTGAGCTCGGTGAAAATCCAACCCTGTTAAAGGTTACAAACATGCTTTTAAGTGCAACCTTGTTAGAGGATTTATCACTAACAATTAATCACTTGATATTTGGCATTTCACTATGCTATCTTCTGTTAGAATAACTGAGAGGGGGGGGGGAGGGTGAATCAGTAGCCTCAAAAATATTCCAATAAATCGACCCAAAAACTTAGTACCAAAATATTAAACCTCTAGTTATCTTTAGTCCTACAAGATGTATGCCTTGAAATAAACTTATCAAATAACTACTTCTCGGAGTTCACTGTAAAACCTTATTCTTAATGTTTACTGAATATCAGTCTTTCATTTACCAAAAAATAGTAAATTGCTTAGTGTATACCGATCAATCCAAATTAGTTATGTGTAATGCAAAACACTAAAGTAATGACTAATAAACACATTGAAACATGGATTTTTAACGTGAAAACCTTGTTAAGGGAAAAACCACTTGGGACTGGTAACCCAAAATTTTCACTCTTCTAAAGCGAGCTTGGTGAAGAGCCAACCCTGTTAAAGGTTACAAAAACATTGTTAGGTGTGACCTTGTTAGAGGATTTAAATAGAATAGTTTGTCACTTGATATTGGGCATCTCTATGCTACCTTCTATGACCAAACCTAGTGTAGTTTGTCAAATGGTATCTGACATCTCATGCTATCTTCATGATCAAAATTTTTGATACTCTTTGGGATGTATCTCAATATAGAAAGGATTGTTAAATCCTGCTTGGTTAAGAGACTTTCTGAATCAATGGTTAAACTGAAACAGTAAATGATCTGTTCACACATACAACTTATACTTTCATATTTTCAGATCTATTGTAAGCTCATAATGCCTTTTTGATCAATGTATCTTTTCAATACTTTGCTCCACTTCTTTCTTCTCAGTGATGCTGTGCTTCTCTATTGCTCGATGTCCGCAGAAATATTTAGCTCTTTCCTCAGCTTTTTTGATCAAGACTGTATGAAGTTGTTCTTCATCAGTTTCTCTTTAGCATCCTTCTTTTTCATTCAATCCCCTAATTCATAATGAATTAGATTATCTCTTTATAGACATGATATCACCATTTCTCACTTCTTGATTTTCTTGTTCTTGGTGTGATCCACAATATTAGCCAATCTTGCATTAAAGCTTAACTCCTATTTTATCTCGTAGAAATCTTCTTTCCAAACACACTGTTAGGTGCAACCTTGTTAGAGGATTTAAATAGAATAGTTTGTCACTTGATATCGGGCATCTCTATGCTACCTTCTATGACCAAACCCAGTGTATTTTGTCAAATGGTATTTGGCATCTCATGCTATCTTCATCAGTTTCTCTTTAGCATCCTTCTTTTTCATTCAATCCCCTAATTCATAATGAATTAGATTATCTCTTTATAGACATGATATCACCGTTTCTCACTTCTTGAATTTCTTGTTCTTGGTGTGATCCACAATATTAGCCAATCTTTCTTTAAAGATTAACTCCTATTTTATCTCGTAGAAATCTTCTTTCCAACTGGATAAAATAACTTTAAATCTTTTACTTATCTCTGGCTTTAACTTGTCAATGAGAATAATGTTAACAACTAGTTAAGTCTATCTTTAGCTCTGCCAACTAAATATTTTTTTGTTTATGAACTTTAGTTAATTTCAGTGTTTTAACTCTTTGATAGCTTCGGTCAACACTTCAGTTCTCCTCGGGCTTCTCCTTTGGTTTTGTCTGTCCGTCGGGTAGCACTGTAATTCTGGCCGTTGGTAATTCTTGTGATTCTGCTCGTCGGTAATGCTTTTTGGTTTTGTTGCTCAGGCATCATTGTGACTTTTCTCTTAGGTTTCTCTATCCGCTGGGTTCCACTAACCGTTAGTGTTTGTAGTCACTTAGTGAATGCTCATCTTTTATGCATTACTGAAAGCATAATATTTATCTCTCCGATTCTCTGAAGTCTTTGAAACTTTGAATATAACCCATCAGATTATATCAAGTTGACATCAATGACAATACAATCCATTAAATGATTTAATGTCTTGCATTATCTTTCTACATTTTGGTTATCAACTTAACATCTTCAAAGATTCAATCAGTTATATATCATCAATCTCTCCCTTTGAAATTAATGGAAACACACTACATTATCACACTATAATATTACTACTACAATATGAAATATAACAGTTGAAGTTCATCAATCTCTCATATTATAACTAATAAAAATGTCTGGTTCTTGGTAAGCTCATATAGCTTAGATTTGTTTCTTGCAGAGTGTATTCTTCAATCTTCAATCCCTTTACTGGATAGATGTAGTAGCTTCTGTCTCTATTTTTGATATGTTCTCTGCCTTGACTGTTCCTCTCCTTGAACATCTCTTTTTCCTTTGACAACAATAAGTCATCTTTCCCTTTGTGTATATTCTCTTCCCCGTGATACTTCTCTCTCTTTGATGGATATTTCATATGTAATCTCTCCCTTTGGATAATGATTAACTCTCCCTTTGAATTCTTAGGAACTTCTCTCCATGGATAATGATATAATATCTTCCTGATAATGAGATCATCTCTCCCTTTGACAACAATGCCAAACAATTATTTCTTATCATCTTCCATCCCTTTTTATAATATACTCCTTGAATTTCCCTATCCATCAGCAATACAATGATTCTTATGTTTGGTGTAGGTATGTACCTTGTTGTGTACAAATGTATCTTGGCAGTCCATCTCTATGCTTGCATCAACATGAATGATCTTCTAATTGTGTGTAGGCTGATGCAATCTCCTAGTCAGCTTACTGACTGATAGACAAGGGTTGTACCCGTAGTCTTTGTCTCAGGTACTCAAATGTATCTTTTAGTAATGGATTGGTAAAGATATCAGCTAATTGTTCCTTGGATTGAACATATTCTAGTATCACCTCTTTTGCTTTCACTTGTTCTCTTAAGTAATGATACTTGATTTCTATATGCTTAGTCTTAGCATGCACGACTGGATTCTTTGATATATTTATTTCACTAGTATTATCACAATAGATAATCACTGGTTCAAGAATCTTCATATTCATACCTTCCAGTAACTGTTTGATCCATATAATATTTAAGCAATTTGCAACAGCAACCACATATATTGCTTTTGCAGTCACCCATGAAGAATGCTCCTCTAGTTGTGCTCTTTTGATCATCAATGTTTTCATCCCAATCAACATATGTATAGACTTGTAGCTCAAATTTTCCTTCTCTTTTATACCATAAGCCATAGTCAGCTTACATCTGGTTGCCATAGGTATATTGAGTGATATATATGCCTGCATCTTGTTGAAGAATATGTAGACCAAGAAAGAATTTGATCTCTGCAAACATAGACATTTAAAACTCTTTACTCATTTCATTAATTAACAAAGGATTTGCATAGCATTTCATTTCCCACAAAAATTATATCATCAACAAATATTTCAACAATTAGAATATTACCATCGGTATCTTCTTTTAAGTACAAATTTCTACTTTCACTTGTTCTTACAAATTCAATGCTTATGAGATAGGAGTGAAGTCTTTCATACCAGGCTCTCGGTGCTTGTTTTAATCCATACAAGGATTTATGTAGTCTATATACCATGTTTCTCTTGTTTGGATCAACAAACCCTTATGGTTGTTCAATGTATACTTCTTCTTCTAGTATTCCATTTAGGAATGCAAATTTAACATCCATCTGGTATACCTTGAATCCTTTGAATGCAGCATAAGAAAGAATAATTCTTACTCCTTCTAGTCTAGAAATGGGTGCAAAGGTTTCACCATAATCAATACATTCTTCTTGTGCATACCCCTTGCATACTAATATTTTTTTATTTCTTGTGACTTCTCCATTCTCATTTAGCTTGTTTTTGAATATCCATTTGGTACTGATGACATTCTTGTCATCAGGTCTGGGTACTAGTGTCCATGTACTATTCTTCTCAATCTGTTCTATTTCTTCATTCATAGCACTAACCCATTCTTCATTTTCAAGTGTAGTATTAATAGATTTAGGCTCAAAATAAAAAAGTAAACATCTAGTGTTTAGTGACTTACTTCTTGTTCTCATTCCAGCCTTCTTGTCTCCTATGATTTGATTCTATGGATAATGTCTTCTGACATGCTTGGCAAGTTTTGGTTCAGCTCTTTGTCCATCATTCTGATTATCATCTTGACCTTCGTTATGATCTCCATCACTCGGTACATCATCTTGAGTATTTTTTTGATTTTTGGTAATTTCAGCCTGATGCTCGGGTGCAATGTTATGTTTCTTGGGAGTGATACACTATTTCTCAGGTAGAGTGTCAAGTTATTTAGTGTAAACAAACCTATTTTAGTCTTCTGGCTCTTTTATGCTTTCCTTATCATTCTTCTCTACAAATTCATCTATTCTTATATTTGCACTTTCAATGATCCTGTTAGATGACTTTTAAGATATTTATAAGCCTTACTTTTGGTGGAATACCCTAGAAAGATACCTTCATCACTTTTGGAGTGAATATTTCTATTTCTTTCATCTTTCAAAATATAACATTGACTACCAAAGATTCTGAAGTAACGTACATTCGGCATGTAACCATACCAAAGCTCATAGGGTGTCTTCTTTGTGTCCTTTTTCAATTATACTCTGTTCAATGTGTAGACAAAAATACTGACAGCTTCCCTCCCAAAATCTTGAGTGATGCTTTTATCAATCATCAATGTTCTTGCACAATCAACAGTTGATCTTTTTCTTCTTTCAACAATCCCATTTTTCTGTGGTGTTCTCGGTGTAGAAACCTATCTTTTAATTCCATGCTCATTACAATAGTTAGTGAATTCATCTAAAATAAATTCCCCTCCTCTATCTAACCTTAAGCATTTCAATTCCTTACCACTTTGCTTTTCTACCATATCCTTATACCATTTAAACATCTTGAATGCTTCTGATTTATCTTTTAAGAACATAATTGTCATCATTCTAGAAAAATCATCTACAAAGAGAATGAAATACCTATCTCCATAGTAAATATTTGTCCTCATTGGTCCACATAGATCAGTATGGACTAACTCTAGAATTGCATTAGATGCATGGGCTTTACTCTTGAAACTAGACTTTGTCATCTTACCTTTTTGACAATTCTTGCACATGATATGCTCGGGCTTTGACATGCTCGATAAGCCTCTGACTTTCATTTTATTTCTTATCATTATCATGTTGTCAAAATTCACATCATATATTCTTTTATGCCACAACCATATGTATTCATTTCTATCCATCAAACAAGTGCTGTTAATGTCATCAAGATAGAAAAGGTTACCTTTTGTTTGTTCACTAGTTCCAATCAACCTTCCTGAGTCATTGAAGATCTCTGCCTTCTTATTCTCAAATGCTACTCGGTGACCTGTATTGTTCAACTGTGAAACACTTAACAGATTATAATTTAGTCCTTTTACCCAGTAAGAATTTTCACATTTGATTAGGTTATTCAACATTATAGTTCCTTTACCTTCAATTGGACAAGGTGTGTCATTACCCATTCTTACTGATCCACCATTATAGTATTCAAAAGTTTCAAACTTTTGTTTATCACCGGTCATGTGGTGAGTGCAGCCACTATCTATAA
>MU224910.1:3078403-3124618 GCA_018584345.1 Thuja plicata | reverse complement strand
CCCATTCTTACTGATCCACCATTATAGTATTCAAAAGTTTCAAACTTTTGTTTATCACCGGTCATGTGGTGAGTGCAGCCACTATCTATAATCTAGACATCATTCTTACTAACCTTAGATATGAGTGTAGTCTCTACATACCTTTCTTATTCTTCATCTAAATCATCCTTCATGGCTACAAATACCATCTCAATCTCTTCTTCAAATTCAATGTCAGTATCATCATCTCTGTTCTCAGCTAGGTAACAAGCTTTCTTCCCTTTCTCCTTGTAGTCTTGGGTATTTCTTCTGTCAGATTATTGGTTGCTTCAGTAATCTCTGTTATCACCTCAATCAAACTTATTTTCATATGTTCTATCATTACTTCTGTCATCTTTTCTTCTTTTAGGACATCTTGCAACAAAGTGTCCAACCTCTTTACAATTAAAACATACAAGTGGTAATTTACCTTTGTATCTACCTTTGCCTCTCTGCAATATTCTTTCCATTAGTGCTTCAATCTCTTCAAGTCCTTGATCCTCATTATCACTTTCACTATCATTTCTAATAGTGTTTCTATGACTTGGCTTACTTATTTTCAAATAAGATTTGAATGTAGAATCTATAGATGGTAAGACACTATTATCAAAGTTATTCATCTCAAATGAAATCAGTCTACCAATCATACTATCTAGAGTAACAATATTTTTTGCAACTGCTCTCATTTCTTGTATAGAAGATACTCTAATAGTATATACATGCAGTAAGGTTCCTAGGATTTTACTTACCACTGTCTCTTCTTTAAGTACACCTCCAACTCCTCGGATAGAATTGAATACCTCTTTGATTCCGCAGCTACACTAAGTGATATTTTATCCTTCTTTCATCCTTAGGTCATTAAACCTCCCTCTTAGGCTTCTACCTTGGCTCTTAGTACATTAGCATATCCTCCATTTACTAGCTTCAATTTATCCCACATTTACTTTGCAGAGGTGCAGGTTTTGACATCTTCAAACTCAGCATCGGAGAGTGAGGAAGAAAGTTCTATCATCATGTAATTATGCTCATGCATTTCTCTCAATTTCTCAAGAGTGTGAGGTCTTGTACGCAACACATATTCAGTATCAAGGTGTTGAGTAAAATCATTACCAATACATGATAGGTGGAGTCTTACTCTGCTTTGCCATGATGCAAAGTTGTCTTTATTCAACTTGGGCATGTCTCTCTTGTTCATATTGTGATCTATTGCTTGAGTTGTTAAACTTCCTTTCTAAGCACACAAGCTCTGATACCAATTGTTAGAATAAATGAGAGGGGACTGAATCAATGACGTAAAAAATATTCCAATAAATCAACCCAAAAACTTAGTACCACAATATTAAGCCTCTAGTTATCTTCAGTCCTACAAGATGTATGCCTTCAAATAAACTTATCAAATAACTACTACTCGGAGGTTCACTGTAAAACCTTATTCTTAATGTTTACCAAATATCAATCTTTTATTTATTGAAAAAAAGTAAATTGCTTAGTGTATAATGATCAATCAAAATTATTTATGTGTAATGCAAAACACTAAAGTAATGACTCATAAACACATTGACATAGATTTTTAATGTGGAAACCCTGTTAAGGGAAAGACCACTTGGGACCGGTAACCCAAATCCTTCACTCTTCTAAAGTAAGCTCGGTGAAGATCCAACCCTGTTAAAGGTTACAAACACACTATTAGGTGTGACCTTGTTAGAGGATTTAAATAGAATAGTTTGTCACTTGATATTGGGCATCTCTATGCTACCTTCTATGACCAAACCCAGTGTAGTTTGTCAAATGGTATCTGCCATCTCATGCTATATTCATGATCAAACTTTTTGATACTCCTTGGGATGTATCTCAATATAGAAAGGATTGTTAAATCTTGCTCGGTTAAGAGACTTTATGAATCAATGGTTAAACTAAAATAGTAAATGATCTGTTCACACATACAACTTAGACTTGCAAATTTTCAGATCTATTGTAAGATCATAATACCTTTCTGATCAATGTATCTTTTCAATACCTTTGCTCCACTTCTTTCTTCTTGGTGATGTTGTGCTTCTCTTTTTCTCAGTGTCCACAAAAATATTTAGTTCTTTCCTCAACTTGATTGATCAGGACTGTATGAAATTGTTCTTCATCAGTTTATCTTTAGCATCCTTCTTTTTCATTCACTCCCCTAATTCATAATGAATTAGATTGTCTCTTTATAGACATGATATCACCATTTCTCACTTCTTGATTTTATTTTTCTTGGTGTGATCCGCAATCTTAGCCAATATTTCTTTAAAGTTTAACTCATGTTTTATCTCGTAAAAATCTTCTTGCCAACTAGATAAAACAACTTTAAATCTTTTACTTATCTCTGGATTTAACTTGTCGATGAAAATAATGTTAACAACCAGTTAAGTCTATCTCTAGCTCTTCCAGCTAAGTATTTTTTTGTTTTTCATGAATTAACATTTTGATACTCCTTGGGATGTATCTCAATATATAAAGGATTATTTGATCTTTCTCAGTTAAGAGAATTTCCAAATCAATGGTTAAACTGAAACAATATAAGATCTATTTATATAAACAACTATACTTTGCCGATGTTTAGATCTAATGTAAGTTCATAATACCTTTCTGATCAATGTCTCATTTCAATACCTTTGCTCCACTTCTTTCTGCTCGGTGATGCTGTGCTTCTCTATTTCTCGGTGTCCGCAAAAACCTTTAGCTCTGTTCTTTAGCTTGATTGATCATGATTGTATGAAGTCGTTCTTCACCAATATCTCTCTAGCATCCTCTTCTCTATTCACCCCTAATTCACAATGAATTATCTTGTCTCTTTATAGACATGATTTCACCATTTTTAAGTCCTTGACTTTCTTATTCTTGGCGTGATCCGCGATTATCACCTTTCTTGCTTTAAATCTTTACTTTAGTTTTATCCCGTATATTTCTCCTTGACAACTGGAATAAAACAACTTTAAAACTCTCTCTTATCTCTGGCTTTTAACTTTTTAATGAAAACAATGTTATCAACGAGTTAACTCCTTCTTTAGCTCTTGCTAGCTAAGTCTTTTGTCATTTCTGAACTTCAGTTATTTTTCAGTGTTTAACTCCTTGTTAGCTTTAGTCTTGTCTTCAGTTATCCTTGGGCATCTCTGTCCATTGGGGTTGTATTTCCATCAGGGTTGTCTAACCGTTGGGTAACACTGTGATTCTACTCATCGGTAATGCTTGCTTGGGTTTCTTGCTTGGGTATCACTGTGACTTTCCTCTCAGGGTTCTCTTTCTATCAGGGTGTACTGTCTGTCGGTGTTTATTGTCACTTAGTGCATATTGAACTTTTATGCATTACTGATAGCATAACCTTAATCTTTTGGTTCTCTGAAGTCTTTGAGTATAGAACCAATCAGATTATATCAAGTTGACATCAATGACAATACAATACATTAACTGATTGAATGTCTTGCATTAACTTTGTGCATCTTGGTGATCATCAAATTAACATATTCAAACATTCAATCAGTTATGGTTCATCAATCTCTCCCTTTGGCATTGATGGCAACACACTACATTACTACTAATACAATATGAAATATATCAGTTGTATTTCATCAATCTACCAATCTTATTGTACTATAACCAATACAAATGTATGGTTCTTGGTAAGCTCTTCTAGCTTAGATTTGTATCTTGTAGAGTACTTTCTTCAATCTTCAATCCCTTCATTGGATAGATGTAGAAGCTTCTGATTCTGTCTCTCCCTTTGTTGTAGAATCTCTTCTTTTTTTGTTGTCTCTTCTTTTGACTGTTCCTCTCCTTGATCATCTATTTTTTCTTTGACAGAAATATAGATATATTCTCTCCCTTAATTCATCTCTCCCTTAGGATAATCATGTTGGATATTTCATATGTAATCTCTCCCTTTGGATATTATCTCCCTTACAGATTACATCTCTCTCAAGTCATCTCAAGTAATCTATCCCATCTAGATATTCTCTCCCTTTGACAATAATGCCAAAGTTATATCATTTCTCCTTTTTATAATACACTCCTTGAATTTCCCTATCCATAAAAAATACAATGACTCTGGTGTTTGGTGCATATATGTGCCTTTATGTGTATTGATGTATCTTTGCAATCCATCTCTTTTCTTGCATCAACATGAATGATCTTCTGATTTTGTGTAGGCTGATGCAACTTCCTAGTCAGCTTACTGACCAATAGTAAAGGGTCAGACCCCTATTCTCTTTCTTAGGTACTCAAATGTATCTTTAGGCAATGGCTTTGTGAATATGTCATCTAATTGTTCCTTGGATTGAACATATTCTAGTATCACCTCCTTTTATTTCACTTGTTCTCTTAAGTAATGATACTTGATTGCAATATGATTAGTCTTAGCATGCATGAAAGGATTCTTAGAAATGTTTATTGCATTGGTATTATCACAATAAATAATCACTGGTTCAAGAATTTTCATATTCATACCTTCTAGTAACTACTTGATCGATGCAATGTTAGAGCAGTTTGCAGCAACAACCACATATTCTACTTCTGCATTAGATTGTGAGATGTATCCTTGCTTCTTTCTTATCCATGTGACAAGCCTGTCACCCATGAAGAATGATCCTCCAATTGTTCTCTTTCTGTCATCTAAGTTTCCAGTCCAAGCAGCATATGTATAGACTTGAAGCTCAAATTTGCCTTCTCTTTTATACTATAAGCCATAGTCCTCGGTGTTCTTTAGATATCTCAGAATTATTTTGACATCAGTCATGTGTGATTTTTTTGGATTAGTAGAGGATCTTGCAACTATCTCAACTAAATGTGCTATATCTAGTCTAGTATGAACAACATACATAATTTTTCCAATCATTGATCTATATAGGGTCTGATTTACCTCGTTGGACTTATCTTGTTTTGTCAGCTTACATCCGGTTACCATAGGTATTCCAACTGGTTTGGAATCTTCCATCTTGAATATTTTTAGCACTTCCTTGATGTATTTGGATTATGTGATATATATGCTTGCATCTTGTTGAAGAATTTTTAGACCAAGAAAGAATTTGATCTCCCCAAACATTGAAATCTCAAACTCTTTTCTCATTTCATTAGCAAAATATTTACATAACATATCATTACCCCCAAATATGATATCATCAACAAATATTTCAACAATGAAAATATTTTCATCAGTATATTCCTTTAAATGCAAATTGCTATTTTCACTTGTTCTTACAAATCCAATACTTATGAGATACGAGTGAAGTCTTTCATACCAGGCTCTAGGTGCTTGTTTCAATCCATACAAGGCTTTGTGTAGTCTACAAACCATGTTTCTCTTGTTAGGATAAACAAACCCTTCTGGTTGTTAAATGTATACCTCTTCTTTTAGTATTCCATTTAGGAATGCATATTTGACATCCATTTGGTATACCTTGAATCCTTTGAATGCAACATAAGCAAGTAATATTCATACTCCTTCTAGTATAGCAACAGGTGGAAAGGTTTCTCCATAGTCAATACCTTCTTCTTGTGCATAACCCTTGCATACTAATCTTGCTTTGTTTCTTGTGACTTCTCCCATTCTCATTCAACTTGTTTCTGAATATCCATTTGGTACCGATGACATTCTTGTCATCTGGTCTAGGTACTAATGTCCATGTTCTATTCTTCTCAATCTGTTCTATCTCTTCATTCATAGCACTGACCCATTCTTCATTTTTAAGTGTAGTATTAATAGATTTAGGCTCAAAATCACAAATTAAACATCTAGTGTTTAGTGACTTACTTCTTGTTCTCATTCCATCCTTCTTGTCTCCTATGATCTAGTTTTGTGGATTATGTCTTCTGACATACTTGGAAAGTATTAGTTCATCTCTTTGTTCATCATCATGGTCATCATCTTGACCTTCATTCTGATCTCCATCGCTCAGAATGTCATTTTTCTAATTTTCCTGATTTTTGGTGTTTGCAGTGTAATGCTTGGGTGCAATGTTCTATTGCTCAGGAGAGATACACTATTGCTCAGGTAGAGTGTCAGGTTCTTCATTGTAAACAAACCTATTTTAGTCTTCTAGTTCTTTTCTTCTTCCCTCATCATTTTTCTCTACATATTTATCTATTCTGACATTTTCACTTTCAATGATTTTGTTAGAAGACTTGTTAAGACATTTATAAGCGTTGCTTTTGGTGGAATACCCTAGAAAGTACCTTCTTCACTTTTGGAGTCAATCTTTCCATTTCTATCATCTTTCAAAATATAACATTGACTTCCCAAGATTCAGAAGTAACTTACATTGGGAGTTTATCCATACCATAGCTCATAAGGTGTCTTCTTGGTGTCTTTCTTCAATTGAACTCTGTTTAATGTGTAGACAACAGTACTAACAACTTACCTATCAAATGTTTGAGTGATTCTTTTCTCCATCATCAGTGTTATTTTACAATCAACAATGGATTTGTTTCTCCTTTCAGCAATCCCATTTTGTTGTGGTGTTCTTGGTGTAGAAACCTATCTTTTAATTCCATGCTCATTGCAAAAGTTTGTGAATTCATCAGAAACAAATTCTCCTCCTCTATCTGATCTTAAGAATTTTAGTTCCTTACCACTTTGTTTTTCTACAATAGCTTTATACCATTTAAACATCTTGAATGCTTCTAATTTTTCTTTTAAGAACATAACTGTCATCACTCTAGAGTAATCATCAACAAAGAGAATGAAATATCTATCACCATAGTAACTCTTTGTTCTCATGGGCCCACATAGATCAGTATGGACTAATTCTAGAATAGTATTAGATGTATGGGTTTTTCTCTTGAAACTAGCCTTTGTCATTTTCCCTTTTTGACAATTCTTACACATGATATGCTCGGGCTTTAACATGCTCGGTAAGCCTCTTACTTTCATTTTATTTCTTATCTTAATCACATTGTCAAAATCCACATGACACAATCTCTTATTCCACAACCATATGTCTTTGTTTCTAGACATTAAACAAGTGGTGTTAATATCATCAAGATAGAATAGGTTACCTTTTGTCTGTTCACTAGTTCTGATCAACCTTCCTGATTCATTAAAGATCTTTTCCTTTTTGTTCTCAAATGCAACTCGGTGACCTGTGTTATTCAGCTGTGAAACACTCAATAGATTATAGTTAATTCCTTTTACCTAGTATGCATTTTCACATTTGATTAGGTTATTCATGTAGACATCTAAAATTATCCTTATATTAATTTAATTAATATTCCGATAATATTATAGTTAATTTTAATTAATTATATTTGTTATATTCTTATATCTATTTAATTAATTAATTTAATTAAATATTATACACCATAATATTTAAATCTTAATTTAAATATTATTGCCCCTTTTAATGTATTAAATCTTATTTTTATAAATTTCCCTCATTTATCCCTTTTAAATAAATTTATAAATTTCTCCACATGACTTAATTCTACTAAACCAGAATTAATCTAAATTTAATTTGGATTAAACTAATTTGAACCTAGATCCTACCCTACCTCACATCACTCTCACCAAATAGACCTACTCACTAATTAACTAGGGTTAATTAGGCTAATTTCTTGATTCCTACACATATTAGTCCTAATTATTTGCTCACACATGTGTGAGCAAATTTTCAAATTTGACTTTTCAAAATCATGCTAATTTAGTGCCAACAAGGTTTCTTACAACCTTGATGACACTTTCTTACACTTTCTAAAGTGTTTTATTGGACTAAAACTCTTACACCTCTTACAAGATCCTTCACATGTGTACTTTAAGTACACTTTGACCCATCACATCACAAGTTGCTCACACATGTGTGAGAAAACTTGACCTCTTTCATGGCTTATGTGTCCCTCATGTGGCACCTATGTGGATGCCACATGATCTCCACCTCATCTAAGCCCTCTCCTTCCTCCCAAAAATCTATAAATAGAGTTCATTGCCAAGACAAAATCATCTCCATTTTATGCATTGTTATCATGCTAGTTTAGCTTTAGAATTCTTAGTTCATGTTTATGTTCTTATGCTTTTAGTTCATTGTTGAATCTAGAAATCACATGCTAGGATTAGTGGTGAATGAATCTAGTTTTATTATCTCTTGCATATCATTCTAGCTTAGCTGTTGCATCCTCATCTTCGTTGGTGAAGGCTTGAGACAAGTTCCTCATACTTGTTCTTGAGCTCTTCATCACATCCATTAGTTGCATCATAGTTTCAATTCATAGAAAGAAACAAAATTAAGTGGGATTTTAATATTGTGTTGGGAGAGCACACCCACATACATCTCTAAGAGTAAATCAACAAGGCATTGGGTGCCCTTGTTCAACTCATCAGAGGTTGCGATGGAAGTTTTTGTTTTAGAGTATGTTTTTAGACATGTTAGTGGGGTTTATTAATTTATATCTCTAACATTTGCATGTCCGAGTGTGCTCCCAACAGGTAGATTTACAACATATACATTTTGGCATGCTCTATGGGACCTACGTCCCTTAATTTTCCATTTTATAACAAATTTCACAATTTTTTTGTAACTCTAGAAATTTTTTACGCAGAGCAGTCTCTGCTCTGATTCGGTCATCTACATTTCTAGAGTGCCGTCTGCGCCGATCACCGTCTATGTTGGTAGACAGCTATCTACACTGACAGATAGCCATTTGTGCCAGAAGACAACCATCTCCGCATGTTCAAATACAGACTTAGTTGAAACTTGTTTAAAAATGCTTTCTACTAAATTTTGAAGTTTCTAACTCTTGGGTTTCTAATAGGGTGTCAATTTTTAAGAGTTAAATACTGCCAAAATTAGTACGAGCTAAATATTTCTATTTACTAAGTCTTTTTATCAACTGACTGTCTGTGTTCAGCCATTTGTGCAGGTTACTTACCATCTCCTCTGATTGGCATCTACACTCTGAAATTGTCGTCTGTGATTTTTGACACTTCTGACAGATATCAGTTTCTATTTTTCACAGATTGCCGTCTGCATTCTGACTTTACCATTTGGGCAGATCGCCGTCTGTGACTGTACTCTACCATCTATGCATATTTTCTGTGATTCAATATTTTTTAGCATATTTCAGGGTTACTAATCTTTTTCAAGGTTTTGCAACACCGTTTCTGAAGATAGACATCAAAACTACTGACTTTTTGTGCTGGTAGGATGATTGGAGAAGACATAAATTCAAAAACTACTCACATTTGTTTTGCAGATTACCTTGAAAGAATTCAACTAGACGATCATGTTTTTTAACACAATTTTTATCTAGGCATCTAGATTAATTAGGAGATTTTATTTGTATGATTCAAAATAAGCATTAGGGGAGTATGCTCTCTTCCTTTTTGGAAGATCAAAAACCTAGACATGTTTATTTTGTGTTAAACAAATAAGTCTTTTGAGGAAGAATAAGTGTTTGGCATGTTTGGGAGAAAATGACATTGGGTAGGAGAGTATGCTCTTTTCCCCTTGAGGGAACAATAAAAAATCTAGACCCCTTTCATTGCCAATCCATGTTTTCAAGTTGATCCTTTAGTTGGAACTGCCGGTTGAGGAAAAAATCTCCCAGGAACAACCCACATGAGAATGAGGTGTAAGCCACACCACTCCAACTCATGTTAATAAAATTTACTCCTTGGAGTTAAATCCTCGAGATTCGGTTGGCATTTGAGCTTATACTCAGCTCTCGTCTAACATAAGTGCTGCCTCGTGGTCTCAATCATGTTTATGTGACCAATTTTTTTAAGATGCTCTATGGGGCTATACACCTGAATTGTGCTTGTGTAGACATAGAGGATACAATCAAATAAATACCCTTACTAAACACTCTAGGCATAGAAGATAGCTGGAACACCCCCGAAAGGTGATAATGTTTGTGCAAGGAAGATAGTAACTTCCCCAAGATTACTTGTACATTCATGCCACCCTAAGAATTTGGAGTTGGCTAATACGATGTCATAGAGAAATTGCGTGCTTGGTGATGACCATATCTGATTAGCTCTTGTGTGTGTGCCTAAGCTTTACGAGCAACTATTTTCATGCTACATTGATTCCTTAGGTAGATTGTGTTTGAAGTGCTTGAACAATGACAATATCAGAACACGAAAAAAATCTTCAATTTTTTTTTTGTCACACTTGCTTGTATCCCTCAAGGTTGTTTTTTCCCTTTTTGGATTGTTTTCAAGATACATGCCGGTTATTTTAGGGTTTTATTATGTTGAAATTGGTTCTTTCCATTGAACAAATCTACTAAAAATCAAACCGAAATAAACAATTTGTCCAAAACATCAAGACATTATCCTAATTACAGACAACCATCTACACTCTAGAGTTGACGTCTTCGCAGATCGCCATTTGCGTGGATCGCCACCTGCACATATTGTTGTCTGCATCTGAGACTGTCATCTCTGCTTGAAAACAGTGAGCTTCAAAATCTACTGAAATATTTAAAATTTGGTCCTCTGTGGGATATTAAAACCATCTATCCTGAAACATTCAGTCACCCAGTCAAAATTAGATTTTTTTCCATATGACATGACCGGTTCCAAGAAACACAAGAAGGTTAAGCTTTCAAATCTTCAATTCTTCCATCATCACCAAACATCATTCTTCCTCTTGGAGCACTAGATCAAACCTCTTTACATCAAATCAAATCAAAATCAAATCAATCCCTTTTAGGTTGAAATACCTTAATCAAAATTATTACAGACCTTCATCCTCAAACAAATACAACATTGCTTGTAGACCATCAGTCTGTCTTAAGTAATTTAAATCCATTAGTGATATCCCTATTTTCTTGAGATCACAAGTCTATCTTCAAGTAGAAAAGATATCATTTAATCCTTTTGTGTTTGTATCATCACAAGGTCTTGTTATACCTAGGTTTTGTTCTAAAAAGATTTAAATCAAAATCAACCATCAATTTGAATCAATCATCAATCAAATAAATCCTTATTCAATCATCAATCAATCCAATCTCAAATCAAATCAAATCAAGAATCAGATCTTTTCTCCATTCCCTTTCGTCTCTCAATCCTACATCTTCTTGTCTCCCATTATTCTAAGTTTACCATTGTATGGTAGTTACTCAATCCCAAGCTAGAAATATGAGGCGTACAACACTCAAAAATGCTACCTACGAGGATAATCCTTTTTCCCATCAACTCTTTCAAGGGCATGCAACGCGAGTTGATGACATAAATAATGGTCCTGAAGAAACTGAGTTAGTGGATCAAGAAGAAAGACATACACAAGTGAACAATTTTCTTAGAGATATATATAACTTAGAAATGGTTGAAAAGGCCATTAGTCAAAACAAAGGTGAAATCTTCTTGAATCTCATTCAAAATGGCATTGCAGTGCCCGTCAAATTTCATGATTCGCTCCTTACCTAAAACATCACCAAAGCTATAGCTACTGCTACCACAACTATGGATTCCAATTCAAATGCTAAATCATCACATGATACTAGTAAAGGAGCTGTTAGTGAACCTTCCATGTCAATACCTACATCAACACCTGTATTAACAACTACATCATCAGTCTAATTGACACAAGAATAAATCTAACAGATCCTAAGCATTTTTCCAAATATTACTATGCACAATAGCACTCACATGACAATGGATACCACTCAAGGAGCAAGCGCTAATGTAAAAAACATAAGGCAGATTTCCATGCCTTTGCCTGCATCATCTATGTTTCAAACAACGGGCATGAAGACATCTGCAACCAAGACATCTAGAGCTTATCAATACATACCCCCTCCTACAGTCGGTATGACCTCCATTGGATTGTTGGCTACACAATTTGGAGGAGGAGGAGCTTATGTGCCACAATTTACTCTGCATAACACCCCAAATTTAGCCCAATAAGTTAATGAGCTCAAAAGTCTTGTGTATGGTTTATAGAACGAGGGCAAAAAGGAGTTTTCTTTTGAGGATATTTGTCCCTATCCATTTAACAAATCCATCACAATGAAACCATTCCCCCCAAACTTTGAGATGCCTAAATTTGAGAAATACAAAGGTGAAACATGTCCTCTACAACATCTCAAAGAATTTTACATCGCATGTCAAGAAGTTTCATATAACAAAAATTACCTAAAAAGACTCTTCACTAGGAGTCTTGGAGGTGCATCTTTGGAATGGTTCATGGCCCTTCCTTATGGATCAATCTCTACTTTCTTTGATCTTGCAGAGAATTTTGTTGGACAATATTCATATAACATTGAGCATCAAGCAACAATCAGCGATTTATGTAATACTAAACAAAAGAATGGAGAAACCTTTGCTAGTTTCTTACGATGATGGAGATATATTAAAAATTGCATGCCATGGAAAATACTTGATAGTCACTTAATTGACATCTTCAAAAAGAACTTGATCTCTGAGATGTCATTCCAAATGAAAATGGCTTCACCTGACACCTTTGAATCCCTTGTCAAGAAGGGAAAAGACATTGAAGATGGCCTTTTGCAAAAAGATAGCATCAAACATTATACTCCTTCCAACAATGATAAACCAAGATTCTAGAGTAAAAATAAAGGAGTTGTCAATGATGGAGTGATTGATGCCAAACATTTTCAAAATGTTCAGGCATCCAACAATAATAATCAAAACAATTGCAATAACAATAAGAATCAAAATCAGAATCCCAACAACAGTCAAAATCAAAATCAGAACAATCAAAATCAGTACCAAAAAAATAATCAGAATAACATCAGTAGCAACCGCACAACCAATCAAATCTATTCCCTCATAACAACAACAACAATGACGACAATAAAAACAATCGGCATCAATGACAATTCACAACATTAGCAGAACCCTTAAACGTGATCTTTAAATAACTTGAGGATCAAGGAATGATAATCTATCCAAATACTTGGCCTTTTGATGAGAATCAATCCAAACCCGCTTGGTATAGAGACAATGAATATTGTGATTATGATCGCATCAAAGGACATGATACCAATAAATGCATGAAGCTTAGACACTTTTTCCAAGATCTCATTGATGATGGAAAAATTGAAGTTGAAGGCAAGAATGCATCCTCATCAAATGTGAAACTTAAAGTCTACAATTTTCCCTTCCCACCGCACAATCAAAACAATGCATCCAATGCAATCACATATGATTACTCTACCAATACTATCACAGGTAATGATCAGACATGTGGGAGTCTAGAATAA
Organism: Thuja plicata; assembly: GCA_018584345.1. Classification (NCBI taxonomy): domain Eukaryota; kingdom Viridiplantae; phylum Streptophyta; class Pinopsida; order Cupressales; family Cupressaceae; genus Thuja; species Thuja plicata. Next base: position 3,111,412 of record MU224910.1, on the reverse strand, counting down.
AACCATATATTTGGGTTTGACGCTCTTTGTGGCTACATTGAAAAATCTGAAACACATGCTAACACCATAATCCTCAAAGATGCTGATTGTAATGCTACCACAAACAGACCTAGAGTCACTGTCCAAGCTTTTGATAAACTTTCTACATCTACAAATCCATGAGCTACACCATCTAGCATTGCTCAGCCTGCCTCGCGCTATGACCTATTGGCTCAGTTAGGAAAGACACCTGCATAAATATCCATTCTAGAACTCATACGTACCTTGCCAATTCACAAATAAATCCTTGAAGATGCTCTAAATGAATCTCGTGTTCCTAAAAATATCAACGCTTCTCAATTCCAAGCCATGATCAGGAACTTAGCTGCACAAGAGGATCTTGTTTTCACTAATAAAGACTTCTGTGGTCCTGACCTTCATCATAATAAATCCCTCCATATTGAAGCCAAAATCCAATCCAATAAAATCAAACGATTCCTTATAGATGGTGGATCTGGCATAAATTTGTGCATATTGAAAATGATTCGTAACATCAGTCTTTCTAAGGATCTTCTGGATGTAGACAAGCAAATCACAATAAAGGCATAAGATGATAGAGAATGAGAAAGAAAGGGTTTGATCACACTACCCTTACAAGTGGGTCCGACCTTAATTGAAACTATTTGCCACATGCTGGATCTGGATCTACCATACAATATCTTGCTGGGATGACCCTGGATACACGCTATCAAAGGTGTACCCTCTACCTATCATAAATGCCTCAAGTTCCCACATCATGGTAGAGAAATCACGATTCCTAGAGATCCTGAGCCCTTTCAATACTGTAAGAGACTGGAGGGCAAACAATCCAACTACTGTCCATTGAATGAGTTTGGCCGACATTTCAATAAAGAAACACATGTTTCAGGAACTTCCTCCACTCCAAAAAAGACATCATAAACACAACCTGAACAATCTAAAGGAAAGGAAAAGGTAACTGAAGACAAAGCCTCTGGATCTAAAAAAAAGACCACCTTTACAGATCAGAGCATGGGAGAATATAAATTTTAAAGTGCTTTGTGCATCGGACAACTCCCTTTGTCCCCAAAATCCTATGGGAGACCGTCACCATTACCTCCCTCTAAAGAGAAAGAGCTCATGCATTTCAAAACAAATACTTTTCAATATAGGGGGTCCTTATCAGATGAGCACATGGAATACAATTTCCTTGATTGGCTCTACAATGATGAAGAAGAAAAACCTGTGACATTCTCTAAAGGAAAGTATATCAAGGTTACTCCCATTGTTGAAAGCATGGGGTATCATGGTACTGGTCTTGGTTCTAATGAAACTGGTAAGAATAAAATGATAACATAAAATGGCTATCCTTGAAGACATGGATTGGGTTCCATAGAAACTAAGACTAACTTTGCTAAGGACTATTGTTTAGCCACCTCAGATTCAGACATTGAAGAAGAGTTCTTTGAAATCCCTTTCCAATAAGTTGAAGATGACCTTGACAACCTTAACCATGTCTTCACTATCACCCAAGCTGACCTTTCATCCCCTCATCTTCCCCTCACAAACCCTAAACTAATTGACTGGGATCAACAAGATTCACCACTAGCTTTGGACATTTGTGATTCAGATGAGGCAGTTTTAGCTCTCTTTGGACTTAAGAATCTTCAAGAATAGGAACATCAGATCCATTTCAGTGAGCAAGCCTACTTCAGTAGCCAGGTCAATTCTCTTAGTCACAAAAATGATAATAAAAAAAAATGAAAATACACAAACATCCCCTGGTGAAAACCTCTCACAGGCACCTTTGGATGAAGAAAAAGAAAAAATAAAGGATACATCCTCTAGTGAAAACCTTTCTGAGGTGCTAGAAGAGGGAGAAGCTCACCTATCATTTATATCATCAAAACTAGAAATGTCCTCTATGATTATTGAAGACACTATCCCGATCAATCTGGGCACAGAAGTAAATCCACACATCACTTACATTGCAGTCTCTCTTAGTGATCAAGAAAAGAAAGAAATGACAACATTCCTTCAGAAACATAAAATCAACTTTGCCTGGACCTACAAGGACATGCCTAGGCTAGATACAGATCTTTTCATGCACCATCTTACTGTGGATCCCAATGTGAAACTTGGTAAACAAAAACTCCACAAGATGCATCCTCAAGTAGCATTGGTAGTCAAAGTAGAGCTTCAGAAGATGCTGGATGCTGAAATAATTAGACCGATAGAGTATCCTAAATGGGTCTCCAATATTGTACCAGTAGGCAAACCTACTGGGGGCATTTGTATTTGCACTGAATTTAGAGACCTAAACCTTGCATGTCCTAAGGATGATCTTCCACTCCAAATATTGACATTATAGTGGATTTGACTACTGGAAACAAAATGTTGTCCCTCATGGATGGCTTCTCTAGTTACAATCAGATCAGGATAGAACCAAAAGATCAACACAAGACTTCCTTCACAACACCTTGGGGTACCTTCTATTATCAGGTGATGCCCTTTGGCCTTAAGAACGCTGGTGCAACATATCAGAGAGTAATGAAAACCATCTTCCATGATCTCTTGCATGTCATCATGGAATACTATGTGGATGATATTTTGGGAAAGTCCAAGACAAGAGAATTGCATATCCCTATCCTCACTACCATTTTTGAGCGATTGGAAAAGTATAAGCTTTGGCTAAATCCCAAGAAATGTGTCTTTGGAGTACAATCTGGTAAGCTACTGGGATACATTGTGTCATGAAATAGAATAAAAGTTGACCCAAAGAAATTCAAATCCATCCTAGAGATGCCACCAACAAAAACATTGAAACAGTTGTGCAACTTACAAGGAAAACTACAATCCATCAAGAGATTCATGTCACAGCTGGCAAACAAGGTGCATCCATTTTCTCATCTCTTATACAAGAATATCAAATTCCAATGGGATTGCTTATGTCAAAATTTGTTTGAGAAGCTAAAAGGCTATTTGGATAATCCACCTATGTTGGTGCCACCTGTTGCTTGTCGTCCTCTGATTTTGTATATATCTGCCATAGAAGTTTCCTTGGGTTCTTTGTTGGCCCAATTAGATGATACCAAAAAAGAGCGAGCAATCTATTATCTCAGTAGGACTCTTATTGGTTATGAGTTGAATTATTCCCTCTTTGAGAAAGCATGTTTGGTTGTTGTCTTTTGCACATAGAAACTATGACATTAAATGCTCAATCATAAGATTCACCTTGTCGCCAAGATTGACCCACTCAAATATCTCCTGTCACGTGCTGCTCTTACTAGTCATACAACAAAATGGGTTATGATCCTTAGTGAATTTGACATTGTTTATGTGGATCAAAAAGCTATCAAAGGACAAGTTATTGTAGATCAGTTAGCTGAAGCACCTCTTGGCAGTAAACATCCACTAATAACAGATTTTCCAGATGAATCAGTCCTCAATCTTGCCATGAGTACCCCATGGAAACTTTATTTTGATGGATCCTTTACTCAAAAAGGATCGGGGGTAGGAATCTTGTTTGTTACGCCAAAAGGGGATCTCATCTCTAAGTCTTATAAATTACAATTTCCTTGTACAAACAATATTGTAGAATATGAAGCCCTTGTACTTGGACTCCGTCAGGCCATAAAATGAAATATTCTTGGTTTTTTGGTATTAGGTCATTCACAATTGGTTATCAAACAAGTTATGGATGAATATCAAACAAAGGATGATAAGTTTTTTCCATATCACCATACAGTCAAGGACCTCAAAAAAAATTTCATTGAATTGGTCTTCCGAAAAATCCCCTGCACAAAAAACAAAGCAACTGATGCAATGGCTACTATTGGGTCCCTGATCACCATGCCAGAACACAGTATACGGTGTGAGTTTCTTGTTGAGAATCTTATGGTCCCTGCCTGTGACAAACCAAATTCTGAAATGGTGTGTGGAATTACTGATCCTAACTCCTCATGGTACCAAGAAGTATACTCCTACCTTCATGATGGACATGCCCCACTTGACTTAACCCCCAATCAATGTAAAACCTTCATTCGTCGCACTTCCTGTTACACAATCCTTGGTGATACCCTTTTCTGAAAGCATTTTGATGGAACTCTTCTAAGGTGTTTGAATTATGATGAAGCACAAACATCCTTGGAGGAAGTACAACAAGGAATCTGTGGGGCTCACTCTAGTGGACTCACTTTGGCCAAGAAGTTGTTACACATTGGATATTATTGGCCTACTATGGAACATGATGCTTACAACTATGTGAAGAAATGTGTGCCTTGTTAGCAGCATGGCAATTTGATACACGCTCCATCCCAATTCCTTCAGCCCACCATCACCCCTTGGCCTTTTTCCCACTGGGGTCTTGACCTTGTTGGCCAAATTTTCCCTAATTCTTCCAATGGCCATAAATACATCCTTTCCGCTACCGATTACTTTACCAAGTGGGTTGAAGTTGTTCCTCTCACCTATACCACTGGAAAACAGATCTCAAAGTTCATTTTGAACTATCTTATCTGTCGCTATGGAATTCCTTAGGACATCATTACTGATAATGGATGACCTTTCAAAAACAAGGATGTCATAGAGCTATGTAGGAAATTTAGCATTACCCACCATACCTCTTCCAAGTACTTTCCACAAGGCAATGGTCAAGCAGAGGCTACAAATAAAACTATCCTTAAAATCCTCAAGAAAATATTTGATGAAGCTGGCCGTGATTGGCACCTTCATTGCAATCCTGCCCTTTGGGCCTAACACACTTCCATCTATACCCCCACTGGAGGCACTCCCTTTGCCCTTGTTTACGGCACCGAGGCTATTCTACCCATCAAAATTGAGCTCCCTTCCGTCAAAATTTCTCTCAAGAATTTGTTGTCCAAAGAAGAATACATAGTTGCTCGCTTGCAAGAGCTAGAACTCCTTGATGAGAGACGCTTCAGTTACCTAAACTACCTCTGTGTGTATCAAAATCACCTCTGCCTCTAGTTCAACAAAAGGATTAAACTTCATCAGTTTGAGGTTGGTGATCTTGTCCTGCAACACAATATGAAGAACCTCCAGAACCGTGACAAGAAAGGAAAGTTTGAACCTAATTGGTTGGGGCCCTTCATCATCACAACAAAGTTTGGGTCTGACGCTTATCAGATTGCTTCACCAGAGGGAGATCTGATCCCTAATCCTGTAAATATTGTACATCTCAAGCACTTCTATGCTTGATCCTTCAGCATTCCATTGTACAACAGAAAACTATCAAAATCCCAAAAAATTAGAAAAGCAGAAAATCCAAAAACATCAAAAAATCAAACAAATAAAAAAAATCAAAAAATTCAAAAAAGCATAAAAAATATAAAAGCTTGTACAAAGTATCAAAAAAGTAAAAAAGAGAAAGAGAAATAAAATCATCCATTTGTGAAAACCACTTTTGTGGTGCAATGGATAAGTACCATAGTGAAAACATGTTTCAGGTGCCATGTGTAGACATATCCACAATTTGTTTCCCCCATCTTTCATACTGCTTCCATCACCTTCCATAATAACTTCACTACCCATATATGTGTAGGTAGTCCCCTGACCGTTTTCCAATTTTGCAATAAAATCACATTCCCACACGACTGATCTTACCCCATCAACACTAAGCTTTATTCTAGACACAGTGACCACAAACGTTTCCAACAAATTAGCAGACAGATTGACTTTCCTAGTTTCGTTCTATTCACAAGAAATTTGCCAGAAAATTCCCTTTTCAATCAATCAATATTTTTCCCATCAGGATGCATCCTTTCGGTGTCGGCTCTTCTATCAATTCTCACATCAAATTTGTTCATGGAAAGAAATTTTTGATTGAATGACCGCTTGGTCAGGATGCCTTTTTGTTGATTTTATCTTGTGTTTCAATGTGTCATTCTCATGACAACCTCAATCTTTCATATCTTGGTTTGTTATGGTGAGTAAATGTTGGAATACGTGTCATTTTTGGTATGATATGCTTGTCATATATTTTTAGTGCATTTATGTTTGATGTTTAGTTATGACTTTGTATGCCTCACTAGGGAAAGGATTCATGCATCTCAAATCCCTAAAAAGATCTGGATGTATTGTGTCTCCTCATGAGAAGCATTTCATAGGTCTCATCATACCTGATCTCTTGCATTCTTGTTCCTAGAAACCTATTTGTTTGAGAGTCTATTCCATGCAAAGGAACCATGTCACTTGTGTTTTCTAGCACATGGTACATAACTCCTTTTGCAAAATTAAACTAGGGTGTGCTCTCCAACATTAACACGGTATAAATCCCACTATCATCATGTAGTTAGGATTGCATTTTAGCTAGGTCATATTTCACTTTGCATTTTTCTCTTTGCAAGGTTTCTGTTTATTCCCCCTATTCAACTACCTAAGTGATTCTATTAGACCTATTTGATAAACACAAAAATAGTGTCCTCATATATTCCATTTTGCATTAAATTCATCCAAGTTGTTGCATTCATCTCATTGCATTATATTATTAGTTACAATCATTAGGTTAAATTGTTAATTATTTAAGTTCATTCATTAATCATTATTCATTATAGTGGCATTGTTACTCCATTCATTACTCATTAATCATTATAGTGGCATTGTTACTGGGCAAATCAGAAAAACTAGATAGTTCAGCAGGACCAACTTTGGGGAATCTAGAAACTTATCAAATGAATTTAAAATGACTTAGAATTTGAAATATAGGCTCTCTGATATACATGCTAAACATTCTCAAAATGGTTACTCATGAAACATAAGAGGACACAAGTTATTCAAATGCAAACTGGGCCCTTTACAACAAATTGACACTTAGGCAGTAAATGCAGAAAGGATAAGTGCTTAAAACAAGACATCACTAACTGACTCAAAAAATGATACTGACGACCTGGGGTGTCTTCATATGAAAAAAAAAAGTAATGAGCACCTGACATGTATCAAAAACTTTAGAATTGCATCCAAGCAAATAGGCTTAAAAAGCACTTATAGGGGTTCAAAATGCAAAGCACTAATAAGACACTAAAAAAACCTTGTTGTATTTTTGAGTACCAATAGTGGCTTTGACTGTGGACGCGTGCCCCATATGGGCATGTAGAGAAATTTTAGAATCTCATGGTAGAAGCAGACCATTCAAAATTCAAATAAGACCTTTCTCTTCTATTTCTCCTTTCTCTTTAATCTCTTCTCTCTTTCAAAAACATGGAACTTCTTTATTGAAAGCAAACACACCACAGAACTGAAAGGAAAGCGACTGCACAAGATGTAAAAATTACAAAAGGACCAAAGCCCCAAAACTAAAATCAATTCTTACCTCTATCAAACATATGATTCTCATCTCCATAAATCAGAGGTAAACTAAAACCATTACTTCCATGTATCTGATCAAAAACACTGCCATCCACCTTCAAATCATCAAACACAAGGCAATCAGAAAACTCACCATCACTTGGCAAAGAAAATTCACCAGATCATTGTTAATGTCAATCATTATGTGACATCAAAACATCACACTCTTCACCATCACTGACTTGCTGGAAGAAGAAACATTCCAGCTCACTCCCATGGCAGAAAAAATTCGTAGACTGGTCATTAGTTTGCACCAAAGAACAAGCTTCTTTTGCATTAACATTTTGCAAACTAAAATAGAATGTCTCAAAATAAAAATCTGGTTGCATAACACCAGAGATAACTTGCTGATCCATACTTCTATCAACATATTTTAGACATGGGAAAACATTGTCAATTAATGGTTCATCAATCACTTGTAAATCTGAAAACACACATTCAGACTTGTCTCTCTCTTCAACATCATGGCTTAAACAAGAATCACTAATACTAGGTTCATGAAAATCTGAATCCATGCTAGTACATAAATCCTCATACTCATCATATATGACAGTAACAAATTCATCACAATCATATGTACTCTCAACTTGCATATCATCATCTTCAAAAATAGGAGAAGTAAACTCAAGATGTTTTTCACATTTCATGCCCTCGCTAATACTCTCTTTATCAAAACATATATCTGTCGGACATGAAACTCTAGAATCAAATTTATGTACATACCTCTGAAAATCAACATCTAGGAGTTCTGAAATTTGTTCATTGCTTAGTGGACATTAGACCTGATTTTCACCTTCTTTGGTTTCTTATTCGATGCTGCAAACATTTTCCTCATTGGAAACAAGGAATAATATTTATTTGATCATATCATTTTCTGCAAATGAATCACTACAACAACTGACGTTTGCATCATAATTATGCTCTTGTTCTTCACACAAAAATTCTTCAAATTGAAACAAGAAATATGCATTGTTATGCTGAAAGAAGGAAAAATCTATAAACTCAATAGAGTCATTTTCAATTAAAAAATCATCTTCATCTTTTTGTTGTTCATGGATTTCATTATCAGCATCATAATCAACACTTTCAGCATAAGTAGACTCAACATCATCTACATAACTATATTCATATTCAACATCCTCAGTATTTTCAGATTATGATTTCTCAACCGAATCTATCCATTCTATGGTATGTTCAATCGCTTCTTCTCTAAGAGATGCGGACCAACTGACTGATTTAGGCATACTAAGCTCTAGGAACATTTCAACATATGTGGACTTTTGAAAATCAACACCCATTGGAATCTCATTATAAGCTTCACTAAACTTCTCATATAACAAAAGTGTTGATTCTTCTTTTCTCTCTCCTATCTCACATCTTAAAATCAACATGCATTGTTGTTGGATCTTTTGATTTATCAATGAAATATCCTTTTCTTTATTAACATTTTCAAAATCTTTCTCATAAACTTCAGATATAGAAAATATATCTTGACCCATGAAGGCTGGAATTTCCATTTTAACCACTTATTTACTCAGTACATCATATTTTGTCACAGAGATTTCTATCAGACTTTATGCAACCATTAACTTCACATAACCATAACATACTTTTGATTTATTGAAACTGAAACTTCAACCAAAAAATATGACAAACAAAAAAGCTATTTTTCCATTTTTCTTAGTGCTTTGCTCACCTATTAAGGGACTTTTATTTCCTATAAAATTGAGGATTACTTGGATAAGGTTTGTAGTTGCTGCTCTTTCTTCTTCTTTACCGAATACAAGGCAGATCTAAATCCTTTCTTGGAATTCCATCTAGTTCTTCTTTTGTAGAGTCACCACCTCCTTGCAGAGGACAAATATCAAACAAAAAAATCTATTTGGAAATCACTTTTAATTTTGGAAACTCATTCCAACTAGAAAATTCACATAGTCCTTTTTCAAATTGCTGCAAATAAAAACACTTCTAGGCTATTCACACACAAAGATTCGAACAAATTTTAGATTCCTTTTCTGACTCTCTTTCTTAAAATCAGATTCAGATATTGATTCAACCAAGCAAGGAAACAAACATCTTAAACTTCAGATAACAACTGATAATCGTAAATTACACTGGCACAAAAGAACCAGGATTCTCCAATTTTAAATAGAGTCGCCACCCACAACAAGTATGAAATTAAGATTCATGAATCGGTCCATAAATGGACAATGAACAATTAGTCATTACAGACTTTACAAACATACACTTCTCCCCATTAGAGTCACCAATTTGTTATCCCGACTCGGATGGGAAGACACAACCTGAGGTATTATGATATTCAACTTTTAAAACCATAGATATTCTGAATAAGACTTTTAAATCCCCATTGGAGTTGCCAATTTATTAGTAATTTTTCTTGTAGAATCAATATATAACAATAAATGCTTGACTCTCAAATTCCCAATTCAGATTTGTACATCGAAAAGGCTAATTAAAAAGGATACATTCCTTCTACACTTCGAGTTCCACAAACTCAGGTGGGTGCACCTATCTTCACATTCACTGCTTCACAGGGAATCTTATAGTGGATCAAGGATTTCTAATCCTTCTTCTTTTTAAGTTTTTTTGACTTAAGAAGGTTAACCTATTGATTCTCTCTTTAAGGAATTACCATGATGAACTGTATTTCTCAATACAATTAGCTAGACATATATATTCTAGATAACAAAAAGTAAAGGATTATTCAATATTTGATTGATTTGATGATAAGAACTACTTATCAGAACTTGACCAGTACCTAATCCCGGGCCAGAAGTTGTAATGAAACATACATTCACCAAAGACAATTAATTAGAACATAAATAAAATAACAGATAGAACACCTTACAGACTATCCTCTCACTCTCATACCTTTGCATCAAATTCCTGAATAAAACCCTAATCCTCTTGAAATATTTGCAAGATTTAAACCCTCCTTGAAAGCAACTCACAAATAACAACACAGTTACCTTATAACTGGTACATTTAAAATGCCTTACAAATTAAACATACAAGAGCTGAATGTAAATGCAAAAATACATCAATGATTTGAAACTGGAAATTCCATTGTATTTTATTAATAGTATAATGACTTCAATACATTAAAATTGATTGAAAACTTGAAACTTAGACAATTCAAAAGCCTGCCTCGCAGTTTTGATTTTACCCTCCTTGTTACAGTAGAGAAAAAACCAAATATAGGAGAAAGGAAAAACAATCTCAGTCACTGACACCTTTCTGTCTCCAAAGATATCTACAACTGCAAAAATATGATATGATCTAGACTCAAATGACTTGCAAAATTAGAATCCTCATTTCAATACCTTTCCAATGGTATATAATACTTGGTATTTTGGATAAAATTTGCCCCCCTAAATCACTAATCAAAGTTTTCCACCTGTGTGCTTTTTGAATAGTTTGAAATATTTGAATTTAATATTTGTGCACAACACTTTACATTATGTATTTTAACTCATTTATTATTCCAAGAATTTGCACTTTAATCTTTCCTTATAACTCTTGTGCAATCTTTATTTCCATTTTTCCTTTTTACCTTTTATTTCTGAACACTTTGGGGGTACTTTAATCCTTTTGATTTATGTTTTTTCCTCCAAATTGCACTAGAACCTGACATGTGGCACCTCCTAATTGGTTCATAGGTCCACCTGGGTGCCTACGTCACCTGCTTCATCCTGGGTCCGCCACGTGTCGCACTGTCACGTTGCCTCTATGCTATCTTCCTTGCATCTTTCTCTTTAAGGCTTTGTGACAGTCGTCCATCTTGCCTGCCTTGGATTCATGCCATCTCAGATGCTTCATGTGCGGCCATCACCTCATCACCACCTAGATGCCATCTCATATGCACTACTATAGGCCCTGCCATGTGTCGGCTTGTCCCGTTCCCTTAATGCTATCTTCCTTACATCTTTTTGCTCTAGGCATCGCCCCACCTGCAGCCTTCCTCACCAACTCATCTTCCACATCAACTTTGCAAGTCCTGCCAAAATATGGTTTTCATCACCTGGGAATGCTTCCTAATGTGTCTGACACCTAGGCACCCTACCTAATGCATCTGACACTTGGGCACGCTTCCTAATGCGTCTGTCACCTGCACATGGAGAGCCTTGGGACTTCATCTTCATATTACATGATGTGTGTTGTTGGTTATAAACATATATACTTTCCCTTCCACCAGCAATGTGGGACTAAACTCTTTGAAGTTTTTAAATCTTATTGCACTTTCCCTCCAAAATGATGGGGCCCACCGCGCATAGGATCCTCCAGCCAAGGGGCCTACCATAAGCCTCTTGGTTCTTTCTTATTCACATTACAACTGAGCGCTTTAGTATTTAAACATTAAAATATCTGCTCCCTGGTGAATGTGGGATAAATGCTTTTATGCATTTTCAAGCTTTACAGACCTCCAGAATGGTGCGCTGGGCTTCTCCTACTGTTTGCATTTAATTTTTTTTTTTAAATTCTCGTAATACCCTATGCACAGCTTTCATGCAACATGAATTTGCTTTGAATATTAAAAAAATTCCTTTGAAAACTCATGCAACAGTCAGCGCACCCCCTTTGGTTTGTATTTGAAATCAATGAAAAGCAGCCTCTTTCAAATATGCGCCACCTCCTTTTGCATTGTTTTAATGTTTTTCTTTTGAAACATTTAAAACTCCTCTTCAAACTTTTGTGTGGGATTTGGAGAGCTGTGCAGGTGATTGTATTTGGAAATGTTTTGTTTAAAATTTCCTTAATGCTATGCTCAATCTTCTAGTGAGTAGCATTTGTGTTAGTTTTCAAAATACTCTGCCTCCTTCCTTTCCAGCATGGAATTCCTCTACAAAGCACATGCCTCCTTGCATTGTCTATTTTACAGCCTGCAAATACTCATATACATGTGTTGGATTTTTTCATGCTTAGCGCAGATTATGCAATTGGTTTTGTTTTTGTTTTTAAACTTCTCCTCTGCACTTTAGCACATCCATTCATCTTGTTATGTATTTGTTGTTTTTGCAATGTATTAAAAAACTTCCCCCCTTGGCAATCAACGCAGACACTTGTAGATTGCAAGTTTTAAAATATTTTTGTCTTATGCCTCCACCAAATGGTGCGCAGGATGGCATGCTAATGTAATTTTCTGTTTAGAATGTTTAAAACCTTACCAAATGCCTTGCGCAATCTGGTAAATACATTTTCTTTTATAAAGATTTGAAGCCTTATCTTTATAAAAAATGTGTGGCTTCCTCCTTTAATTGTACTGGATTCACCTCCATTATCTTGCCAATCCACATTTTCTTAATAACTTTAAATGTTGTCTTTGGTCTTCATCATGTAATGTGCAGGCTCCAATTCATATCGCTCTGGCATTACATTTGCGATTTTAAAATGTTCTTTTCATTTTGTTTATACTTTCGCTCAATATGGGATGTGGCATCCCCCTTCATAGCATTTGATTTTAAAGAGTTTTCAAATCTTTAATGTTCCATCATTGGACTCCTTTCAACAGTCACATAGCACCTTGTTTCAAACTTTTAAATCCACTCATATGCCTTGTTTATGCTTCCACATTTTTCAAATAAACGCCTAGTACCTTAATTGCTTGTTCAAAGATTACAACTTCCTAAAATCCACTTTCATCCTTGAGAAAAAAAATTTGATCAAGTATACAATTTAGATAACATAACTTTGAGCTTGCGACCACTTACAACCAACTTTTATATCCTTGCAAACTAATTTCACAATCGGTAAATGGCCTCTGAAAATGGCCCTAAAAACTTATCAAAGAGCCTTATAACAACATGGAATTTGAAAATGCTGCTTACTTCCAACATGTGAGTACATACGCCAAAGGAATTTGAATGACAACATGAAGCTTGCAAGATATCAACATGCAAATTGAGTAACTTCATTTATTCTGCAACTGAAAGTTTTCAACACATGCAAAACCTTGCCCAATTGCAATTTGAAAAGACATCAAATCATCCTCTGAAGATCCATCACTTGGCATAGTGATTCTTCAAAATACACTGAATAAGCACGCAAAAGGGATTTTCCAAATTCAACTCTAGGTGCAAGGTGGAACTGATCAAACTTGGACATTTCAGAATATTGTGCAAGTGCAAATGCTGAAACAACATAAATCTCATTTGGATCGGCCATTGCAAGATTACCAAAACATGCGCTGAGACTTCACCACCATTCAGAGTAGTACATTTATATGCAAACAGAATGGTCCCATAATTAGTTCTTGAAAAAAAATTTTAGACCAAAAGCTATCACTCTATGAAAATGAACATTCTGTAAATTTGATTAAGTTCAGGACTGACAATCTGCACAAACTGTCTTCAAACTTTGATTCACAAACTAATCAAAAAGAACCCTCAAAATCTAAACCTCTAAACATGGATTCACCTTCACATGTAAATTATGCAACTTCAACTAAATTTCTCTAAAAGTGAACTGATCGATTAGCATCAATCTGCAAAGTTAGCACCTTACAACTTTTTGTATTTAAAACTCAGTAAATATGCAGAATTTGGATTTGGAATCAAGCGAGCAAAGTGGTTAACTGGATTGATCAAGGGCTTAAAATATTTAGATAGGTACACTTTCATGTTTTCAACATAGGGGAAAACTCAATTATGTAGGGTATTCAACCGAATACAACTTGGGAGACTTCAAAGTAGGCTATTTCATAATTCTGGGCAAATCAGAAAAATGAGACAGTTCAGCAAGACCAACTTTGGGGAATCCGTAAACTTATCAAATGGATTCAAAATGAATTAGCATTTGAAATATAGGCTCTCTGATATACATGCTAAAACTTCCCAAAATTGTGACCCATGAAACACAAAAGGACGCAATTTATTCAAATGCAAACTGAGCTTGTTACAACAAATTGACACTAAGGCAGTAAACACAGAAAGGATAAGTGCTTAAAACAAGACATCACTAACTGACTCAAAACTTGAAATTGATGACCTGGGGTGTCTTCATATTCCAAAACAAGAGTGATGAACACTTGACATGTATGAAAAACTTCAGAATTCCATTTGGGGAAATAGGATCAAAAAGCACTTATAGGGGGTCAAAATGCAAAGTACTAATAAGACACTCAAAAACCCTTGTTGTATTTTTGATTACCAACATGTCCCTCATGTGGCACCTATGTGGATTCCACACGAGATCCAACTCATCCAATCCCTCTTCTTCCTCCCAAAAATCTATAAATAGATGTCATTTCCAAGAGCAAATCATCTCCATTTTATGCATTGTTATCATGCTAGTTTAGCTTTAGAATTCTTAGTTCATGTTTATGTTCTTATGCTTTTTGTTCATTGTTGAATATAGAAATCACATGATAGGATTAATGGTGAATGAATCTAGTTTTATTATCTCTTGCATATGATTCTAGCATTTTTTTTGCATCTTCATCTTCATTGGTGAAGGCTTGAGATAAGTTCCTCATACTTGTTCTTGAGCTCTTCATCACATCCATTAGTTACATCATAGTTTCAATCCATAGAAAGAAACAAAATCAAGTGGTATTTTAATATTGTGTTGGGAGAGCACACTCACACGCATCTCTAAGAGAAAATCAACAAGGAATTGGGTGCCCTTGTTCAGCTCACTGGATGTTGTGATGGAAGTTTTTGTTTTAGAGTATGTTTTTAGACATGTTAGTGTGGTTTATTTATTTATATCTCTAATGTTTGCATGTCTGAGCATGCTCCCAATAGGTAGATTTCTAGCATATACAATTCAACATTATGGTTCCTTTACCTTCAACTGGACAAGGTGAGTCATTACCCATTCTTACTAATCCACCATTATTGTACTCAAAAGTTTCAAAATTTTCTTTATCACCGGTCATGTGGTGAGTGTAGCAGCTATCTATAATCCAAACATCATTCTTACTAACCTTAGATATGAGAGCAGTTTCTATATACCTTTCCTCTTCGTCTAAATCATCCTTCATGGCCACAAATACAATCTCAATATCTTCACTAGATTCGGTGTCAGTATCTCCAACTCTGTTCTCAGCCAGGTAAAAAGCTTTCTTCCCATTGTCCTTGTAGTCTCGGGTATCTCTTCTGTTAGATTTTTAGTTGCTTCGATAATCTCTGTTATCAATTTTGTCAAAATTATTTTCATATGATCTATCATTACTTTACTGTCTCTTCTTCAAGTACACCACCAACTCCTCGGATAGAATTGACTACCTCTTTTATTTTGCAGCTGCACTGAGTGATATTTTCTCCTTCTCTTATTCTTAGGTCATCAAATTTACCTCTTAGGATTTCTACCTTAGCTCTTAGTACATTAGCATCTCCTCCATGTACTAGCTTCAATTTCTCCCACATTTGCTTTGCATAGGTGCAAGTTTTGACATCTTCAAATTCAACATCAGAGAGTTAGGAAGCAAGTTCTATCATCATAGGATTGTGCTCATGCTTTTCTCTTAATTTATCAAGTGTGTGAGGTCCTATAGGAAACACATATTTAGTATCCAAGTATTGAGTAACATCATTTCCAATACCTGATAGGTGGACTCTTATCCTTCTTTTCCATGATACAAAGTTGTCCTTGTTCAACTTGGGCACATCTTGTTTTCTCATCTTGTGATCTTTTACTTAGGTCTCAAAACCTTCCTTCTAAGCACACAAGCTCTGATACCAATTGTTAGAATAACTGAGAGGAGGGGGGGGGGGTGAATCAATGGCCTCAAAAGTATTCCAATAAATTAACCCAAAAACTTATTACCACAATTATAAGCCTCTAGTTATCTTTAGTCCTACAAGATGTATGCCCTGAAATAATCTTATCAAATAACTATTGCTCAGAGTTCACTGTAAAACCTTATTCTTTATCTTTACTGATTAACAGTCTATCATTACCGAAATATAGTAAATAACTTAGTGTATACTGATCAATCATGTTTTAGTAATGTGTAAAGCAAAACATGAAAGCAATAACTCACAAACACATTTGACACATGGATTTTTAATGTAGAAACCCTATTAGGGAAAAAACCCACTTAGGACCGGTAACCCAAAATTTTCATTCTTCTGAAGTGAGCTTGGTGAAGAGCCAACCCTGTTAAAGGTTAAAAACACACTATTAAGTGTGACCTTGTTAGAGGATTTATCACTAATAGATAATCACTTGATATCTGGCATTTCACTATGCTATCTTCATGAATTAACCTTTTGATACTCCTTGGGATGTATCTCAATATATAAAGGATTGTTAGATCCTGCTCGGTTAAGAGACTTTCTAAATCAATGGTTAAACTAAAACAATATATGATATGTTCATATAAACAACTATACTTTGCAGATGTTCAGATCTATTGTAAGCTCATAATACCTTTTTGATCAATGTCTCCTTTCAATACCTTTTCTCCACTTCTTTCTGCTCGGTGATGTTGTGTTTCTCTGTTGCTTGGTGTCCGCAAAAATCTTTAGCTTGATTGATCACGACTATATGAAGTCATTCTTCACCAATATCTCTCTAGAATCCTCTTCTCTATTCACCCCTAATTCAAAATAAATTATCTTGTCTCTGTATAGGCATGATTTCACCATTTTTAAGTCCTTGACTGTCTTGTTCTTGGCGTGATCAGCAATTCTCGCCTTTCTTTCTTTAAAGCTTTACTTCAATTTTATCCCGTAGATTTATCCTTGAATACTGTAATAAAACAAATTTAAAACTCTCGCTTATCTCTAGATTTTAAATTTTCAATGAAAACAATGTTATCAACCAGTTAACTCCTTCTTTAGCTCTTGCTAGCTAAGTATTTTTTCATTTTTGAACATCAGTTCTTTTTGGTGTTTAACTCCTTGTTAGCTTCGGTCTTATCTTCAGTTATCCTCGAGCATCTCTGTCTATTGGGGTTGTCTATCCGTCAGGGTTGTCTAACCATCAGGTAACACTGTGATTCTTCTCATCGATAATGCTTGCTTGAGTTTCTTGCTCGGGTATCACTGTGAATTTCCTCTTGGGGTTCTCTTTCTGTTGGGGTGCACTGTCCATCAGTGTTTGTTGTCACTTAGTGCATATTGAAGTTTTATGCATTACTGATAGCATAACCTTAATCTTTCTTGTTCTCTAAAGTCTTTGACACTATGTATATAACCAATTAGATTATATCAAGTTGACATCAAAGACAATACAATACACTAACTGATTTAATGTCTTGCATTAACTTTCTATAGCTTGGTGATCACCAACTTAAAATCTTCAAACATTCAATCAGTTATGGTTCATCAACTTCTACATCATGTACTTCAATGTACTAGAATTATAATGTATTGATTTATTGAGAGCCCTTGTTGGGTAATGTAATGTAATGTAAACAAAAGGAGAAGCAATGTAATGGGAATGGGTATTTCTAGGTAAAATGAAGGGGAAATTTATGCTCCTACTTATATATGTTACAGGCATTGAAATAATATGAATTTTGTCGAGTGATCTCTTGCATGAAAAGTTAATCATATTTTTCTCTTGTGTTTTGTGGATAAGGAACTAACTTATATTGATATGATAAGTAACTTCTCTTAAATAATAGACTAAAAAGGAATACTAGGAAATGATTGGTTAATGAATGAACTTGTGTTTATATCAAATTGAAGTATTATTGTTAGATAAGAAGAACTATAGGAAATGATAGAATGATAATAGAATTGAAATGACTTGTATAATTGATTCACATATTGTTAACTTATGATTGATATTAAGAATGAGTTACGAAAATTTTTGGTTGGTGCCTTAAAATATATCTAGTACAATGTACATCGAGGTGGTAGGGTATGCAATAATGAATGATAATGTTTACCCTAATGTCTATATGAAACTAAATTTATAAGATGGTTTACAGATGTTATGAATTTCATTAGTTAGTTATGAAGAATGGATTGTGTTGGTAAATAAAATTTTGGTGACTAATCACTGAAACATGTTCATCAGACAGTAGTCATTTATTCTGAAGTGTTTTTGATTAATGTAACAACGGGTTTTGAAGGGACCCTGAAACCCTTTACAAAGCACCAGAAAGATAGACAAGAAAGGACTAAAACAACAACGAACTATCAAACATGACAGAAAACCAAAAGAGGGATAAACCACAAATTAAACAGTAGAGATCATAACAAAACAACAAAACAATGAACTAATAAAAGCTTCCAGCAAACAGGAGACAAAAAACTTCTAGCAACCAAAACATTCCAGCATAGAAGCTAAACAAATTCCATCTGATCTTCCAGTATCTGAACTTCAACCATCTGCAATTCCATGCTCTAGATTGAGTCACGTAGCTTAGTGATATCTTTGATTTGAACATTGGCTTTATTTTTAGTGCTAGAGCGAGTCCTTGTACCTGGGCCCAAAATATGAGTTTCTTGAGGACCATCATCCTCCTACCTTTCCTTATCATTGTAGTTACCTTCCAGAAGGGTATACAAGGATTTCAGATTGTCCACATAATTTTTCATACCCATTTTGCTGATAGTAGTAAGTTTTTTGAGAAGAGCCTTGTTTTTGTTAACCTTATCATTAATTTTTTTGAGCCTATTATCAACCATGGTGCTAATATTAGTTTCCATATTGTTAACCTTATCAAACACATCATTCCCTTTCTAGTACATGATTGCATCATTGCACATTTTTTCCACAATTTCCTCCAGCAATGAATTTCTTTCTTCCAGGTTCTTATAATTAGCTTAAATCTTCTTAATATCATCCTGAATCCATTTATCCATATTATAGTTGTTCTTAGCTTTATTTCTAGCCATTTGGAGAAAGGAAAGAGTAGCCACCCTTTTGACATTGACCTCTCTCTCACAGAGATCGTCATCTAGACTCCTCATGTTTTGGTCATTCTTCCCTTCAAAATCACCTTTTAGGATATCTTGGTTGTACTCTTCATTCTCATTAGTTGTTTTATCCTTATCACCTTTTTCAGCTTCCTCTTCTGGGACAGTATTCTCCTCATTGTTCTCATTTTTTCCCTTGTAAGTCTTAGTTTCCTCCATGTACCCCAACTCCCTGTGAGATTCCTGAAATTCTTGATTCTACTCCTCCTCACCATCATTATTGATAGTGTGGTCATGAATGTGGGTGTCAATGTACCCTGACTCCTTGTGAGATTCCTGAATTTCTTGGTTCTGCTCCTCCTCACCATCATTTTTTACAGTATGGTCCTCCATGTGGGTATCAATGATATTATCAATATCTTCAGTGATTTCATGTAGGATGTTGTTCTCCATCTTCTAGGTATCCTCAATATCACCTTTACCACCCAAAGGCTCATTGGTAATGATGGTGTTTGTCTTCAGATCATCAATATTGCTCGGTTTCCCAGTGAAACCCTCATCCTCAGAAGAATCAATTTCCTGTTCATCATCAGTTCTCATCCCCTCGATGTCATCATAAATTGACAAATTGATATTAGCAGTAATAGGGCCTTTACGAATTTTTTTAGATTTAGGCTTGCTAGAACTCTTACCAGTAGACACCTCCATACTCTTCCTCTTAATATTCTCAATACTCTTAGGAATGGGGTGAGGGATATGATTTTTAACATAGTTCATAATCAACATAATTAGATCCTCATGTAAAACAGGGGAAGATTTAACTCTCTAATCAATAATGCTCTAATTGAGAAATCTTAAAAGATATTATGGAAAGCAAAACCTAATGTCATGACAAAAATGGTTAACCATAACTAAATGGAAATTGTATACCTTTGAATACTTGCCATCAAGGGTGAAGTACTCCATGGTAGCCCTAATAATGAACACCCATATGCGCTTAATTTTTGACAGATTGACATAGTCCAGATAACCCTTCACGAGCATGGCCCTCTCCTCATCAGTCTTGGGGAATTTTTATACCCTTTGATGCCCTCTTTTTTGTCTATTGAAAAATGCATTCCCTCCAAAGGGAGACACAACTTCTGCTAGGTGGTCCAGAGTGAGCTTAACGGATTTTCCCAGAATGTTCACTTTCCCGTTCTCCCACCCATTAACAAAATCTTTTGTCACTTCCTTGTTATTTCCATGGAGATGCTTTAAGTATCTGTGAACTTTACCCTTCTTGAGCTTTCCTTATAGCTCTTTTTCATTCCTCCATTTAAACACCGCAAGTTCTTCTCTCTTCAGATATCCCCCCATTTCTTCGTTCTCTTCAGTCTTGGTATAAACTCTCCCAGTGTTCTATTTCATACTGATTTTTGGCCCAAAATAAATACAAATATTCAAAAACATAGAGTAATTAATGATACCCCAGAATACTTACAGTTGAGGGAAGTCATCATAAGTTTGATACTTCACATGGCTCGATGCCATCGACATACCCCAGATCGGATCAACATTAATTGAAATGACTAATTTGAATAACTTCACTTACCTTGTGATTAACCCAGTATTAATTGAGAAATAATCCAACCTCATCATTAATTTTAGCATTCCCATGCCACTTGAAATTGACATCATTCTTAGCTCCAATATTGGCAAGACTATCCACCACTTGGTTAGTTTCCCGATAATTATGAGTGACATAAAATGAGGTAAATTTTGAGGCCACATAATTAAGCTTAGCAATTATATGATTAATTTTCCAAGATGCCTTACTTTTGCCTCTAATATTATTAATAATATTTAAAGAGTCTCCCTCCAGCCAACCTTTCTTACAGCCCAGTTCCTCTGCCAACAAAATAACATTGAGAGCTGCCATAGCCTCTGCCCTATAGTTAGATTGAATTCCCAAAGGAGAAGCAATCACACCAACACAATTACCATTCTGATCTCTTATTATGCCTCCTCCTCCAACAGTTCCTGGGTTACCCTTCATTGCCCCATTGAAATTAGCTTTAACCTAGTCTTCAGGGGGCGAAGTCCAAGTAGCCATGGATCTCTGATTGATAGGATTATGATCTCTATCATTCCTGTCACTTTCCCTCTTACTAAAGTTATACTCTGATTTAGATGAGAGGAATTTTTCTTCCAGCGCCCTACAGATTTGGTTTCCTACCACTACAGTGGTAGAATGATTTTCTTTGAAGATTCTATTGTTGCATTCTTTCCACGTTCTCCAGCAAAAGTGAGGAGGAATGAGGAACCATAGATCTTTGTCTATAAAGTTCGGAGGTGGGTAGCTCCATTGAGAAAAAAAATCTTGCCAAATAAAAGGAAAACACCAGTAGAGATTCCATTTTCTAAAGATGATATCCCATACTTTGAGTGAAAGGGAAATGGATCATGATATGATCACAAGATTCATAATTTTAAAAACAAAGACTACATCTATTAATAATATTTATACCCCTCCTAGAAAGAATATCAAGAGTCAGCGGTGTATTTTGAATTAGGAGCCAATTGAAAAAATTGATTTTAGGTATGAGATTTTTATACCACACAAAGGAGAAGGGAGGCCTTTCCTCTCTTTCAGTGAGGATTTTAACAGTGGAGGCCACAGTGTAGGATTCCACACAATCGAGTCTTGGATATTATCTTTTATATACTAGGTCTACAGTTCATGCTAGAGGGAAATAAATCTAACATCAATTTCTCCCAAATTCTTCCAATTGTTGTCCTGCCAGTAATCAATATATTTAGTACCAATAGATTCTTTGCATCTCTCAATGATTTTCTTCCAGTCTTGGTTGTTGGATAGAGGCTCTGAGTGGATCCATTCATCATCATAGAAATCGATTCTACTTCCATCTCCCAGCTTGCATCTTTTTCCTTTTACAATCAGATCTTTGGTAGACTTGATACTATTCCAAATGAAGGAGCAATTAGTACTGTTGTCATCACCTATAAAGTCCTCCAAAGAATTATTGAAAAAAAGATATTTTCTTTTAATGATACAATTCTATTCTTTTTTATCTCCACAAATCCTCCATAGTTGTTTCACCATGAGGGCTTTATTTATGTTTTTAATGGTTCGTAGCCCAAGACCTCCCAGCTTTTTAGGCATACAAACTTTATCCCAAGAAACAAGGCTTAGTCTTTTCTTTTCCTCAACCCCTAATCAAAGGAATCTTTTCTGGATTTTCTCAATTTTAATAGCAATTTTGTAGGGAATTTTAAACAAGCTCATTGCATAAACTGGGAGATTTTGAAGAGTATATTTTAGTAATTGGAGTTTTCCCACATTGCTAAGGAGCGCCCCTTTCCAACTAGCAAATTTATTGTTATATATGTCTATAAGAGTATGCCAGAAACTTTCTAGTGGATTGGAACAAAGAGGTAAGCCCAAGTAAGATGAAGGAAGTTTCCCGATAGTACAACCAAGAATATTTGACATTTTCTTTTGTCTTTCTTTTGGAGTATTTATGAAGAAGATATAACTCTTAGTCCAATTGACCAGCTGGCCAGTTGCCACAGTATAGATAGAAAGGCCTTTCTTCATATTTATGACTTCTTTAATAGTCGACTCTCCCATGATAAGAGTATCATCCACAAATTTCTCATGATAGTATATTAGTCTAGCTGAAGAGGGTTGTATACCACATATTTTACCTTTTTCCACCATTTTATGGATATACCTCCCAAGGCACTCAAAAAGTATAGCAAAGAGAATAGGAGAGATAGGATCTCCTTGTCTTAGCCCTCTAGTAGGTTTAAAAAAAGTAGAAGATCCCCCATTAACAATAATAGAGGAAGAAATAGTAGTCACAAGTTGCATAATATTTTTGATAACCTCCTTGTTAAAACCAAATGAAGATAACAACATCTGTAGAAAATGCCAATTGACTCTATCATAAGCCTTAGATAGGTACATTTTCATCTTGAAGCTCTATTTTTTTACCTTTTCCAGAGAGTGGATATTCTCATGAGCCATGATAATAGAATCAAGGATTTGTCTCCTAGGAACAAAATCATTTTGTTGCGGGAAAATAATATTCGGAAGCAACTGAAGCAGTCTGGAGGTAATAACTTTAGAAACAATATTGTATAAAGAATTGCACAAGCTAATAGGTCTAAATTCTTCCACAGTATTGGCTCCTGGTTTTTTAGGAATAAGAACCAAGAAAGTAGCATTTAATTCCCTGAGAAGACATATAGTGCCAATGAATTCTTTGATAGCATCCTGTATATCTTGACCAATAATATTCCATAATTGCTAGAAGAACAACATAGGGAAGCCATCTGGGCCAAGAGATTTTCTCCTTCAAAGGAGAAGACAACATTTCTGATTACCTTGTTCGAAGGGATAGCTTGGAGCATTTTGTTAGAAGGATCATCAAGCAACTTGGGAATGATAGAGAGAATTTCATCATGATTAGATCTATTCAAATTATTTTCCTTAGCCAGTAGCTCTGAGAAGTATCTTAACATTTCTGATCTGATATCTTCCTCCTTCCTTATAGTTTTACCTTTAGATTGGAGATTCATTATCCTATTAATAGCTTTATGTTTCAAAGCCGTCATGTAGAAAAATCTTGTATTTTTGTCCGCTGCCTTAAGCCAAAGAGCTCTAGATCTCCGTCCCTAGAAAGATTCCTCCTTGGTAATAATGTTATGATAATCTGCTAGAAGTTTGTTTTCCTTAGTTCTAGTTTCCTTTGAAAGACCCTCCTTCTAGATAATGTCCTGAATTTCCTTAATTTCATTCTACAAATTCCCTTTTAGATGGAATATACCCCCAAACACTTCCTTATTCCATCTTTTTAGATTAATTTTAATTGTATTTAGTTTCTTTTCCATTCTATACATATCTCCCCCTTCAATAGTGTAGTTCCACCATTCCTCAATCTTATCTTTTAAATTAGGGTGGGCTAGCCACATTCTTTCAAATCTGAAGGGAATATTCTTTCTACCCTTGATCTGAATAATATTTAGGGATATAGGATAGTGGTCAGATCCAATATTGAGTTCAGCAGAAAGAGTGCAAAAGTACCTGGACAACCAATCATGGGTTAAGAGGGCTCTATCCAGTCTCACCTAGATCAGATCCTTCCCCGTACATCTATTCGACCAAGTATATTCAATGTCTTCTAGGTCAATATCTAATAAGGATTCCTCATTGATGAATTCCATAAGATCAGATCTGTTGTCAATTTGGGAGGTAATCCCTCCCTTTTTCATTATTTTTGAGAGGAGTATTGAAATCTCCCATGATCATCTAGCTAATTTCTTGATAAAGATTACAGATTTCTTTCAATCTTTGCATATACTTATGTCTACCTCCTCTAGTGTTAGGGGCATATATATTGATAAGGTTCCATCTGAAGTTCTCCTTGAGAAAAGTAATCTTGACCACTAAAATGTTCTTTTCAATGAGAATTAAAAATGCACACAACATTTTTATGATTCCAAAAATCCTAATGCCACCTGAAGCACCCTCAGAATCACCTCCAATACTCCCATAGTCTTTAGACACATGCATTTTTTCCTTCTTTTCTTTAGTCATTTTAGTTTCTTGAATAAGTAAAATATCAAGTTTTCTATCTCTAACCATGTTCCTAAGAACATCCTATTTATGGAGGCTATTAAGCCCTCTTATATTCCAAGAGATAACTTTCATATTAAAGACTTGGAGAACATATCTCAGGGATGGTGCATTGTTTTCCATCTGCTATATTCTGTCTTGATTCCTTCTCTCTTTTTTCCTTATGTGATTCCCTTCATTTTTTACTTTTAGGAGTGCCAACATCAACCTTGAGTTGTCTTCTAGTTTGTACTCCCCCTTGACTATGATTTTCTTGTTTTTTAGCAGATTCACTTGAAGTACTGTTGTTCTAGTCACCTTTTTTGCCTGAATTTTTGTTGAAACTTTTATTTTCTTTACCTGTGACCAAGGAGCTTCTTGGTTTTCTAGGTTTATCTCTGGACTCAAGTTTCTCTCCAAGATTTCTTCTCTCCATAGAACAATAATAGGGGATAATGAATCATCACTATCTTCTGAAGAATTACCATTAAGGTCATGTTCCCTGATAATTCCTTCATCAGGAAGATGAATTTCAGCTCTAGAAGGGGATAAATCTTCTCGACCCTTCAAATTGGTAGTGTTATTAGTAGCTTCTAGGTCCTTCATCTTAGGTTGTCCCTACTCTTGACTAGATTCTACTCTGACTTCTTGATCAATACTAGGTTGTTTATCCAAAGTGATTTGGTTTTCAGTTAGAAGATTTACCTCTGATTTATTACTATTAAAACTCTCTGTTTTGTTCTCCTATTGACCTAGATCTAGATTCCCTAAAGAATTATCAATAGGATTGATTTTCTGCTTCGATACTTTTTTAGGTTCCCTTTTTTTATCTTCTTTTTATTTTGGTTTTTTCAGCGGGCATTGTTTAGCCCAATGACCAACTTTTTTACAGGAAAAACAAGCAAAGGGAAGTGATTCATATTCAACAGTTTGGATATACTTACCCACTTTAGAGTTGATAGTGATGACCTCATGTAGATCCATTTTAAGATGTATGTTCACATAGATTCTAGCATAGACCAATCTAGATTTGGCAGCTGTCATTGGGTCAATCGATAGAAGCTCCCCAAACACACTCGCGAGACCAAAAAAAACATCCTCATGCCAATATTCCATTGGGAGGCTAGGTAATCTCACCCAAACAGGGGCAGTATCAAATATCTCAACATTGAGATCCAAATTTGTAACCCATTTTAGAAGAGCCAAAGATGATTTTCCAAACATCCAGGGTCCTCCACATAGCACTTTTGATAGGTCTTCCATATTTGAGAAGACAAAGGACAAAAAACCCTACGACATTGCTGCAATATCCACTTGTCCCTTGAGTTTCCATTTACGATACGTAAACTCTCTAACAAGCTCAATATTAGGTCTTGTCCCCATAAACTTACCAACCAAAGTAAGAGCCATTGTGGAAATAGTATGGTCCATAAGGGGATCAAGGATGGATATGCCAAAGTAACCCTTGTAGGGTTCTAAAATGTTGTTGATTCTAGGAAAAATAGATTTTCCTGATGGTTTAATCCCAAATAATGACGAACAACTACCTTTAAGTAGATTCATGTTTGAAGCATGATCATTTTGATCCTCCAAGGAGCCTTTAGATGAGGTTTCTCCTGGCCCACCATCTTGGAAAGGAGGGTCCTTGACTTCATCTGAATATTTTGTGGAGCCCTCTTCTGTTGATCCTCCCGTTGTCTGTTGGTCTCCTGCAGCTGTAGATGCAGGGCTTCCTCCAGCATCGTATTTCCTTCCATTGCATGTTTTCAAATTCCCTCCTACCCACCCATTCTCTCCAGCTCCCGCTCCTGCTCCTTCCATCTTATTGTTATTTTCAATGTTTTTCACATTTATTCTGAAGTGTTATGCATATTTAGACTTGTAATTCATTATGAAACTCTTAAATGTAGTTAGATTAATCAATATTGTTTGAGTAGCAGTGTTAGGGAACCTGTGAGGACTAGTAAATATTCAGTTATGCTACATTCATGTTTTGTGAGCATATGTGTATCGATTCTTTTGATAATATGCATTGTAATAGTTCAAAAAAAATACTTCACCTTTAGAGATTAGATGGCCAGTCCTCTTGGGTTCCCTGGCGGGGCATTACAAGAAGAAAAATCAACATAGCTAGCAGAAGAAATAGAGGTAGTGAGTTTTGAGGATGAAAAAAATCCTAAGAACACCTATATAGCTAAATCCATTTCAATTGAGGAAAGAGAAAAATTTATTGATTTTTTTAAAGAACAAGAGATCAACTTTTCTTGGTCTTATGCTAACATGGCAGGTTTGGATCCAGAGCTTGTACTACATCACCTACCACTTTTGTTGAATCCAAAGCTAGTAAAAAAAAGGTTAATAAATATGCATCCTCACATTTCTCTACTTGTCAAATCTGAAATAAAGAAACTTCTATATGTAGGGTTCATAAGACCCATTCCATATGTAGATAAGATATTCAATCTAGTACCGGTTACAAAACATTATGGTCAAATTTGAATATGCACAGACTGTAGGGACCTGAACAAAGCATGTCCAAAAGATTATTTCTTATTACTGAATATCAATATGATCATATATTTGATAGTAGGACATCAAATTTTGTCATTCATGGATGGATTCTTAGGATACAACCAAATAAAAATTGCACCAGAGGATCAACATAAGACAACATTTACTTGTGCATGGGGTACTTATTGCTTGAATGTGATGCCATTTGGCCTCAAGAATACAGGTGCCACCTATCAATGTGCCATGATGATAATATTTCATGATTTTATTCATAAAACAATGGAGGATTATGTCGATGACATATTGGCCAAGTCAACATTTAGAGAAACTCATCTACAAGTTTTGGGTTAGATATTTGATAGAATGCAAGGTGCGACTAAACCCAAAGAAGTGCACATTTAGATTTACAGCTAGAAAAATCCTTGGTTTCATTGTATCACATAGAGGAATTGAGGTAGATATATTAAATATTAAGGTCATCCTTGATATGCAACCACCTACAAATCTGAGACAACTATGGGGTCTACAAGGCATATTACAATCTATCAGGAGATTCATCGCCCAATTGGCAGATAAGTGTCATCTGTTCCAACACTGACTACATAAAGATGTAATCTTTGTATGGAAAACACAATGCCAACAAGCTTTTCAAAAATTCAAAGATTATCTGCTCAAGTCCCCTGTATTGTGCTACCAATTCTAGGTAGACCACTCTTGTTATATATATCCGCAAGAGAATCATCATTAGGTGTTCTTTGGGCACAACATGATGATCAAGGAAAGGAAAGGGCCATCTAATACATCAGTTGGTGGTGTATGAACTCAATTATTCAGTAATAGAAAAAGCATGTCTTGCAGTTGTATTTTCTTCTCAAAAGTTAAGACATTATATGCTAAGTCATCAAACAAAGCTCATTGTACACATAGATCCATTAAAATACTTGTTGAATAAAGCAACATTAATGAGATGAATCGCTAAATGGGTCATGATCTTAAGTGAGTTTGATATTCAATACATAGATTAGAAGGATATCAAAGGGAAGGTTATTGCTAATCAACTAGTAGAAGCACCAATTCCAGATCATCAACCTATAGTGTCTAACTTTCCAGATGAATAAATCCTTATAATACAACTGACAATAGAAGTTTGACAGTAATTCTTTGATGGATCATATACAAACCATGGTGTAAGAGAAGGAATAATACTCATCACTCCGTAAAATGATGCTATTCTTAAATCTTTCTAACTCAATTTTCCATGTACAAACAACATAGATGAGTATGAAGCTTTGGCCACCGGCTTAAAAACAACTATATAATGGAGGATAAACAACCTGAGAGTATATGGTGATTCCCAGTTGGTTATTAGTCAAGTCAATAATGATTACATGACCAAAGACAAAAAAATTGTCCCATACAAAGAGCTAATGGACAAACTACATGCTCCTTTTCATTACCTTGTATTTGAAAAAGTTCTAAGGGCTTAGAACAAAGCAACAGATTTGATGGCTACTATAGAATCTTTGATCGACATGGCCTATAAGGCTCCAATAACATAATCAATGTGTGTCCTTGTTGGTCCTAAGTCTCCATGGTACAATGACATGTATACTTACCTACAAGACAATACCCTAATGCCTAACCTATCTAGAAACCAAAAGAAGTCCCTTATGTGACAAGCCTCTAGGTACACTCTTCTTGCTAATACTTTGTATAGAAAAAGTCTAGATGGAATGCTCTTAAGATGTCTCACTTCCATAGAATCATAGAGGGCCTTATACAAGGTACATGAAGGAATTTGTGGGGCCCATACATGTGTCAATAGTTTAGCAAATAAGAGCATCAAGATGAGATACTATTGGCTGACTGTAGAGATAGCTGCTCATAAATATGTACAAAGGTTCTGAAAATATCAGATACATAGAGATATTATTAACGCACCAAATCAAGACCTCCACCCCATCTCTTAACCATGTCCTTTTTAAAAATGGAGATTTGAATTAGTGGGAAATATTACACCTATATCCTTTGATGGTCATAAATACATAATTGCAATAAAAAAATACTTTACCAAATGGGTGGAAGCAATTCCTCTCACATACATCACTGGTAAAAAAATTTCCATTTTTATACTGAATCACATCATCTGTCGGCATGGGATCCCTCAAACCACACTCATTGATCATGGTACACCTTTTCAAAACCAAGATGTCAAAGATCTCTATGAGAAGTTCCAAATAAAATAAGTTTTCTCTTCATTCTAATACCCCTAAGGGAATGGACAAGCTGAAGCCACTAAATAAACAATCCTTAAGATCTTGAAGGAAATGGTTAATGAATATGGTCAAGATTGTTATCTACAGCTCAATCCTATATTATGGGCATACATAACAAGTGTGAGAACACCTCAAAATTGAAATCTCATCCCTCACAATATCACTGAAGAATATCATATCAGATGAAGACTACAGAGTTGCTAGACTCAATGAACTGGAATTGTTTGATGAGAGACACCAAAATGCATTGAATCACTTGCAAGGCTATCAGAATCACCTTAGAAGAAATTATCACAAAAAATTTAGGCCACGTATATTTGAGGTAGGATATCTCATCCTCATGGAAAATCAAAAGAATCAAGCAGAAGGATTTAAACCCAGAAAGTTAGAGCCTAATTGGATAGGACCATATGTCATCATCACATCATGCATAAATGGGGTATATCTATTGGAATAGTCCCAAGGGATAACTGAGAGGGGGGTTGAATCAGTTATCAGCTAGTTTAATTCTTTTCTCCAATTAATTATAGAATAACATTAAGCATTAACACATTCATATAACACAAGATAGAACACAACAATTTTGGTTACGGGGAAACCAAATAGGTAAAAACCCTGGTGGGAATTAGCACCCACAAAGAACTATACTTGAGTATAATAATCCCTATTAGGATTTAATCTTTACAATGCAATAAGTACAGTGACCTAGTTAAGGGTCGGACCCTGTTAGGAGTCTTTTACAAATAACCCTGTTAGGGGTGAGGACTCACTATCGAAAAAGCTCACTGCTAAAATGATGAAGGCTGCAACCTTCAGTAAAATAGATATGCACTATATCTGATAAATGAACTGTTTGAGTAGACATGTTGTCTTGATCAGTTCTAGTGTATTGTATTCTTTCAATTCTTCTTCACATAGATCTTTTCTTAATGAATGATTTGTCTTTACTGTCCCAAAACAACGGACATTTTATTCTATACTTTTCTGTCTCTCCTCTTATCATTCACACTTAGCGTTCATCAAATGAACTACTATAAGTATCTTCCCCAAAAGATGTAATCTTAGTCAGCTTTAGGATTCCCTTCAATACTTCTTTAGTCAGCCAAATCAAGCACACAACCTGATTAGAACCACGCAACTCAAACTGAATAGATGCGATGCTTCACATAGTCAGCTCTACCAAATTGACTCAATCATCCCACTTTTATTAGAACACATAAAGTGCCTTTAGATAATTGATGAAGGGTGCTCCCCTTATTGACACAAACACACAACAAAATCAAGAATAACAAGATTTGCAAAAGACAGGAAATGGGCTTTCTATTATCCACCATGAAATGAAATTACAATATTTTGAAAAATAATATGCACCTTCAGATATGCAACATGCACAGCCACATGGGAATTTTATTACAATAATCTGCAAGCCAGAGCCACTAGCTGCATAACCCAGAACTGCCCTAGAAAGCCCTACGGGCCTTCAATATATAGCCAATTTTAACTGCCCAAGAAGACTAGAAATCAAACCCTAAAGTTTGAGGTCGACCAACCCTAAGATATTATTATTCTTTTTTATTACATTAGATTAGGCCTAAACAACTTCAAAACCAAAAAAGAAATTTTGAAGAAACTTTAATATTTTCAATTTCAGGTAGCGCAACTTCCAGAGACCATAACTCATCAACCGTTGATCCGCTGGGCCGTCATAACCCCATTTTGGAAATGCCACGAAGTTCTCTACAATGATTGAATCAAGATTTCCTAGTTAGCCAAGGTTTCAACCCCATTTGGAGCCTCTAAAGCCTTCAAAACTGAGTTCAAAGTTTCTATACCCTGCTACCAATACCAAAAATATCTGATATCTACAAAACTAGACTTGATCTGGCAATGAAACTTTACTAGCAGGCCGATACAATCAAAGTGAACCTCTAGGGAAGAAAATAGAACATTCTGAGCTCAAATGGAAAACTTACTAAGAATAGTAACTTTCCATAAATAGTAACTCTACACAAAATAGCCCTTATTGAAAAGAAACCAGAATTTTTTTTTTTGGGTGATGCAGGATTGCTCTTACACCCAGGATGCTCTTGCATCAATAATTATAGTTAACTCATAACTAAACATGAATACAAACACACATATCCTGAAGATAGGTGCAACTTAAGAAATAATGTCATTACGTCAGCTCTTAACAAATAATCTCTAGAAACTGTAAATGTCAAAACAGATTAACATATCTCCACTAAAACTGCATATCTGAATCTGCGTGAATACACATAGTAACCAGAACACGTCTACACCATGGAGATAAACATGCAAGGCTCCAAAACATCTATACTGGTAATTGCATATAGGACACCTCTGTATATTATATGTTGTCATCAATGACAAACATACAATCAACAATTTGCACAGAAGAAAATCTCCAATAATCTCCCCCTTTGACATTGATGGAAACATATGGTTAAAAACACCATCAATCTAAAAGTGATTCCTTTCTTTTTACAATCTTCTCAATGTCCTCATCAAGGGTTCCTCTTCACTGTTGCTGCTCTTCTGACCATGTTTTTATTTTCATGACTATATACTCCCCCAGAGTATATGCTCGATCCCCCTTACTAATACTCCCCCTTTGACATTAATGGAAAATGGTTCCAAACATCATGAAGCACAAGTACTACTCTAGAAGTAGAGTAGTCAACCAATCATCAGTCACCAAGGACTGATGTTCTTTGCTACAAATTCTAATCAGACTCAGGAAAGGGAAATACTCCCATCTTCTCTCTGAGATAATCAAAAGTATCTTTTGATAAAGGATTTGTAAAAATATATGCTAACTGTTCTTTAGTACTCACATAATCCAGCTTTACTTCTCTGTCTATAAATTTTTCTCTTAGAAAGTGGTATTTGATTTCAATGTGTTTTGCCTTTGCGTGCATCACAGGGTTCTTTGACATATTGATAGTGCTAGTGTTAGCACAGTGAATAACAATAGGATAATCAATATGAATACCAAAGTCTTTAATAATCTATTTGATCCAAACCATTGTTGAACAATTCAGTGCTTTTGCAACAAACTCAGCTTTTGTTGTCGACTGAGAGATACAGTTTTGCTTCTTGCTTGTCCAAGTAACCAACCTGTCTTTAAGAAATACTTCTCCTCCTGAGGTACTCTTCTTGTCATCAACACAACCTGCCCAATCTGCATCTATATACACATGAAGTTGTATATTTTCTGAGTTAGGATACCATAAACCAAAGTCTATAGTCCCCTTTAAGTATCTGAATATTCTTTTTATTGCCATTAGGTGATTTTGTTTAGGTTCAGCTACAAATCTTCCAACAATGCCAACTGCATTGGAAATATCTGGTCTAGATTGAGTAAGATATATGAGTTTTC
>MU224910.1:3053456-3075525 GCA_018584345.1 Thuja plicata | reverse complement strand
TAATTTTAATGAAATAATATTATAATCTTATAACAATATAACTTCAATATAAAGAATTTAAATTTTAATCCACTTTATTTACAATTAAGTAAATTTCCGTTTTAAAACTCTCAAATACATATCAATATTGTCCTTATATAAAATTAATAACTAAACAATTGATTTATACTTAAACGAAAATTAATACTAAATAATATAAATCCTAATTAAAACATTTCTTTAATCTTCTATAGGATAACGTTTACTTAAATAACAAAATTTAAACCAAAAAAAACCTTTATTATAACCCTTGTAAAAAAAATCCATTATACAACATTTAATTTTAAAAAGAAATAGAAACCTAGAATAAAATTTATCATTCACTTCTATTTTAAGGTTTGATTTACAAATCTAAGATTTAAAACATTAATAAAAACAATATAAAAATCCTTCTCAACACTCCAAGCCCTAAACATCCTTATGCAGGAGGTGGCAGAAGTTAACATGGAGGCATCGATTTTGGAATGAAGCGGCAGTTGCGGGCAGATTAGACAGAAGAGGGGATGAAATCCACAGGGGGCGGCGCTATTACCGATCGAGCGGTGAACGAAAGAGGAGGAGGGGGGGAAGAGGAGAGGTGGTGCGTGGGTGGGGAGCCGGTGGAGCGGCGCCCTCCACACCTCTGTGGTTCCACAGTGGTGGGTGGCCTGTTGCGGCTGATGCCTCACCCCCACTGTGGTTCCATAGTGGGGTGGGGGCAGCGCTCGTGCAACCTCCACAGTAACCACAGGTTGGGGAAGGGCTTCAGCCCTCCCTGCCCGAAAAAAATTTAATTTTTTTTTTAAAGAAACCCAACCTACCAATACATTTTTTTATTTATTGATTGATTTATATCCTTAAACAATTTTAATCCCCCATAACCATAATAGATAAAAATAGTATAATCTGCATTTTTTTTTAAAGAAGTTTAAATAAAAATAATTTACTGGTGAAGAAAGAAAAACTGTATATGTAAAAACAGTGAGCATGTAGAATTAAGTTTTTTTAAATTTTATTTCAAATAAAGAATCCATATTTTATCCCTAACACTTTGGTGGAATAATATTGTAAATTCGAGCCCTTTTATTTTATTTTATTTTTTTAATTTTTTTCCAGAAATTTACTCAGTAAAAAAAAGGGAAAAATTATATTTACTATAAGAATATTAAAACTTTAACAATTTAAATCAAGCCCCCCCCTTTTTTTTTGCTTGCTAGATCTTCCTTACAAATAGAAAACTCAATATAACCTTTAGAAAGGAGAAGAAGGTAAAATGATCATATATATATACCAATCTTAAATTAACAAAAGGGATGAACACATCAGGTTACCACTAATCAATTATACCACCCATACCTCTGGAAATTTACAAACATCTTGGCCCCAATACAACTGTATACTCATGAAATACCCAAATGATAGGAAACCAACCCTAATACAAATTTAGTAATAACGAAGTCCTTTAAAACAATATAGGTCACAAATGACCAAATTTTAGATATTCCCATCTTTCACGTTAGGGTAATTTTGAGAGCTCCAACGTCCAGCTGAACACCTAAAAACATGTTTAAGGTTGACCATGGTGGCTCACCTCCCAACCTAGGCCTTTGCAAGGCCACCTCCAAGCTTGGGGATCCAAACTAGAACGGGATACAAACAAACAACACAACAAGAAGACAAGCAAACAGAAAAGAAAACATACTCCAGAAAGCTTCCCAACACAAGGATGAACAAATGGATAAGTCTCCAAGAGACCTTCCAGAATAGGGGTAGTGGTAGACCTCACATAGGAGAAAGCCAAGAATAAACAAAGACCACACAAGCCTCACATGGACTTGAAAAGGACCATCTTCACAAGATGCAGTCCTGAAGTAACCTCCTTATGCCTCCTAGGTGCCCTCAGGCCCTTCCTGGCATCATGGGTATCATGTTACCCCATTTTTTTTCCCTCCACACATGGGAGACTCTACACTAACATGAATCATTTCCATCTACCCCTCCAAGGTTACTTTGCCCTCCCAAGGGTGAGTGTGCCTTGAAGACCCATACGAAAACAATCACAAAATAAAGACATTGAGAAACAAACATTAAATTTCAAATCTGAAAATAAAGCTTCAAAACACATAGGAATCCATTAATAGAGTTTCATTCTCAAGAACACATAAGAGAAAAATTAAATTACTTTAAAGAGATCCAACCTTAATCCAAAGCTAAGGTGAGAAGAGAAATGGTGTTGAGCTATCCTTCCTAAGCTCCTTCTCCAAAAACTCCTTCAAACTGAATTCTATCTCTAAGTGTAGAGAGTGGGTGAACACTCAACTCATCCTAAATCCTTTCCTAAATAGGAAAACCTTCAACAAGAGAAAGGCTTAACCCAAAGGTGAGGTAACTCTAAGAAATCCCTTAACTAATCCACTTGCCTAACTCTCCAAGGGTGAAGTCAAAAGAAACTTGGGTAGAAGAGAGAGTGAGGTTAACCAAAGCCACACTCCTCTTCAAAATTTGCTCAAGACTGAAAATGACAATTCAAAGGATAAATAAATGAGTTGAGAGGCTCATTAATGATATAAAATGACCCCTAACCCATAAGGTACCAAGTTGGGTGACTAAAATTGACCCCGGTTACCCCCTGGGAGCCCAAAAGACCTCCTAAAACTAACCCTGAAGTTAACCTACGTATTTCTAAGTCAAGAAGACTTCTAGAAACTTCTAACCTTGTGGTAAGCTTGGGTACTACTCCTAGATGACCTTAGTTAACCCTATAGCTAACCCTAGTTCCCTTTACTAGCCATGTCAACAATTAAATTAGAACAATTGCCAAATTTGGCACATTAAATTAAAACAAATGACATGACTTATTCACATAAACATTTACTAATTTAATGACACACATGAAAATCAAGTTTATGAAATAATCACATAAACAATGAGGTCCATGTCTCTTTATATAAATAGGACCTTGGAAAGCATGAGTATATACATAGGTTCCAGTACTGGGTCCCCGATATAGATCCATGGTCAACTTTTCCTGCACACTCAATGCACACATCAGTAGATCCAAAATGACATGATGTGAAACATAACATGACATCAATAATATACATACATATAAACCACATTTGCATTAGAAATGAAATAAACTAGCATCGGTTTCCTAAACCAAATTCATCATATTACATTCATACATTTAAATCCATATAAGACATCAACATAAGCTAAACTAAATCAGAACATAAAGCATCTGAAAAGAACCCTGATTACAAAATCAGGTGCTGAATATATAACATAGGATTCCACCGATCCTCAAATGTATAAAAAGTCTCCAATAGTCAACATATGTCAAAGCATAAACTATTGAAAACATGAGAACAAAATAGTAAAACTATAGCAGTCTAATGTAGGTCTCACATCCACCCCCTCTAGGCATGAACTTCCTCCTGGAGTTCATCGAAGAGGTGAGGGTACTATGATCTCATCTATGTTGTGTCCTCCGAAGAGGCCATAACCTCATCATAGCAATCCCACTAGACCCTAACCTAGTCTATCTCTCTGCCTTGAAGACCCAATGTCCGTCGAGCCAATATATGAATTGGCTCTAAAGCCAGCTGATCGTCTGACTCCACCTGCAAGGCATCCCAATCTATCACATGAGACTCATCATAAATATAATTTCTCAGAACTAAAACATGAAACACATCATGGATGCATGATAGGCTAGTTGGAAATGCTAAATGGTAAGCAACTGGTCTTATCCTCTCAAGGATCTCAAAAGGCCAACAAAATGGGGTGCTAGCTTAGAGCCCTTTCCAAAATGGATTGGACTCTTATGCGGTCATACTCTCAAGAAGACTCTATCCCCAACTAGATAGGCTCGATCAATCCTCTTCACATCTGCATACTTCTTCTACCTATATTTATCTTCCTCAAGTCGCTGCCTAATCAAAGTCACATGCTGCTCCATATCCTTGACTACCTCAGGACCAATGGAAACTCTATCCTCGATCCTATCCCAACTGAATGGGGTCCTGCATGGTCTACCATAAAGAGCCTAGTAGGGAGGCATACCCAAGGAAGTATGGTGCCTGTTGTTATAGGCAAACTCTACTAGATGTAGGTATTCTTCCCACCGGGTCTGATGGTCCATGACATACATGCGAAGCATGTCCTCTAGTACTTGATTGACCCTTTCAGTCTGACCATCTGTCTCAGGATGATAAGTTGTACTAAAGTTGAGTCTAGTACCCATAGCTACCTAAATTTCTCTCCAAAAGGATGAAGTGAAGAGAGAATCTCTATCTGAGATGATCTTACGAGGTACACCATGAAGTCTAACTATATCTCGCAAGAACACTTGTGCTACTACTGGTGCGGTAAAGGTAGTACGCATGAGTGAAAAGTGAGCCACCTTAGTCTACTTGTCAATTGTCACCATCACCATGATGGCATCATGATGACGAGAAGACATAGGGAGACCTACTATGAAATCCATAGATATGGTGTCCCATTTCCATATTGGTACCTCATGAGGCTGAAGGAGACCACCTAGATGACGGTGTTCCACCTTCACCCTCTGGCACTCGCATCTAGCTACTATCTCTGCAATCTGTAACCTCATGCCTGGCCAGTGATATAGTTGCCTCAAGTCGGCATGCATCTTCTTAACTCTAGGATGTGCTACATAAGGGGCCCTATGAGCCTCAAGCATCACAAAATCACGCAATCCTCTAGAAGAATTTATATAGCTACATCCTCTATGACGCAATAGTCCATCAAACTCCAAGGCATACTCTGAAAACTTTCCCTCAAGGGGTCTCTAAGATCGAATCAACTCACAAACCTCCATGTACATCTCATCCTCTTGCAAGTGATGAAGGATGCGATCCCTCAAATCCATGCCAGTAGACATAGAAGAAAGCTTGTGATGTCTCCTACTCAAGGCATCTGCAAACACGTTCTCTTTCCCTTTGATGTAATGGACATCAAAATCATATTCACATAAGAAATCCATCCATCTCCTTTGCCTAGCATTTAGGTTTGGCTGAGTGAAGATGTACTGAAGACTCTGATGGTCTGAATGAAGTTTGAACCGATGTCCTAAGAGAAAATGTCACCATCTGACTAAAGCATGCACCACTACTACGAGCTCAAGGTCATGGGTAGGGTAGTTGAGCTCGTGAGTCTTTAGTTTCCTAGACTCGTAGGCTATAGCTCACCCACCTTGCATAAGGACTACTCCCAAACCATCCAAGGAAGCATCTATGCATACCATATAGTCTGCTAAAGGCTCTGGTACAGCTAGAATGGGTGCACTGGTAAGTGCTCTCTTGAGCTCCCGAAAAGCTTTATCACACTTCTCAGTCCACTCAAACTTCTTTCTCTTTCATTGAAGAGAGGTAATGGGGTGTGCTACATGAGAGAAACCATTAAAAAACTGTCTGTTGTAACTAACTAAACCCATGAAACTCCTAACTTTGGTCATAGTGGTAGGTGTTGGCCAATCCATGATGGCATCAATCTTTGATGGGTCTACTGAGATCCGTTCACCTGAAATAACATGGCCAAGGTACTTGACCTCCGCTCTGAAGAAACCACACTTCGTAAAGCTACCATACAATTGATTGTCTCTAAGACACTACAAAACTTGCCTCAAGTGTTCCTCATGCTCTCTCTCATCTTTGGAATATATCAAGATGTCATCGAGAAACACCACTACAAACTTGTCAAGGAAGGTTCAAAATACTCTGTTCATAAGACTCATGAACAAGGCTAGAGCATTCGTGAGACCGAATGGAACCACAGTGAACTCATAGTGGCCATATCTAGTGTGGAATGCGGTCTTGTGAATATCACTATCCACGATCCTCAACTGATGGTAACCCGATTTGAGGTCTATCTTAGAGAAGACTCAGGCACCCTGCAATTGATTGAACAAGTCATCGATCCTAGGAAGTGGATACCGATTCTTGATGGTCACCTTGTTCAACTATCGGTAATCCATGCACAACCTAGGCAATCCATCTTTCTTCTTCACGAAGATAACAGGTGCACCCCAAGGAGAAACACTAGGATGGATGTGTCCTTTCTCTATCATTTCCTCAAGCTGTATCTTGAGCTCATTAAGCTCATTAGTGGTCATCCTATAAGGTGCTCTGGAAACTGGCTCAACTCCTGGTACAAGATCAATGTGAAAGTCTACTACCCTACGAGGAGGCATACCAGGTAGATCTGACGGAAACACATCTGCAAACTCTTAAAGAATGGGGAAGTCATCAAGAGAAGTTTCCTTCTCTGTCTCTTCTTCCCTATCATTGATGGTGATGGCATACAATTGGCATCCCTTCCGCATGCATCACTTAAGCTGTATGGCGGATATCACACGGAGGGATACAGGCCTATGAACCCCAGTAATAACTGTATCTATACCATCATCATCCAAACATTTGATCCTCTTCTTATGATAATCTGGCTTGGCTCTATGGGCACTTAGCCAATCCATGCCAAGAAGTAGACCATAAGATCCAAGGGGAGTAACTCTGAGATCTTCTATGGTGGTCATCCCACCAATCTATATCGAACAATCTCTAACCATCAAGGTTACAGAAACTCTAGCTCCTAAAGCTAACTCTACTTCCCATCTAACCTCTTGTCTAGCTGCCACTAGCCCGCAACGCTCCACAACTGATGGAGAAACAAAGGATTCAATGGCTCCTGTATCAAAAATAATAGTAACATCACTACCTTTGATCTTACTTAAGGCCTCAATAACAATAGCTTGGTGCTCTGCCTGGCGGTTGTCCACTGCTACAAAAACCATGTGGGACTTTCCCCTGTCCCCTACTGTCAGTTCTAAAACCGCTGCATGCTGACTACCACCCTGTGGGCACTCTCTAGATAAGTGCCCCATGGCACCACAAGTGTAACATGGCACCTGTGATTGAACCTGAACACCAGGAGGCCTAGAATATTGAGATCCTACAGTCCTAGATGAACCACTATAACCACCCCTAGAGGAATGTTGAGTCCGTGTTGGAGGGGTATATGGTTCTTGAGGTCTTTGGTCCTTCTTAGGACCCTGTGACTGCCACTGTTTGGACTTAGAGCCCTGTTGGACCTGAGGTGCCCTCTGACGCTGGTTCTACTGTGATTGTTGTGGTTTCTATTGCTATTGTTGCTACTGTTATGGGGCCCTAAATGTCCCTATAGAGTTCCTTTGATTCCCCTTCCACGTGTTTTTCTGATATACATAGGCTTGAGATGAGGTATTATGGTTCTACAACCTATCCCTATAATCCTGTGGGCCCCGGACTATCTCTTCTGCTACCAAGGCCTTGTCCACCACGAACCTTAAGTTCCCTGAAGGTACCATGCATACCCTATCCAAAATCATGGGATTTAATCCCTTGATGAACCTATTCACCTACAGCTTCTCGTCTCCCATGTATTCAACATAGGGTAGGAGGTCGAGAAACTTGCCCTCATACTGGGCTACTGTAAGACCCCGTTGCCGGAGGTCATGAAACTCGTCTATACGGTGTTGTCTGAACTATTTTGAAATATACTGCTCTTTGAAGAGCTCAAGGAAAGCTCCCCAAGTGAGGGTATTAATGTCAACGAGTCCCTTGGTCTCCTCATGCCTCCACCAAGTGGATGCCCCATCTCTAAGCAAAAGAATTGTGAACCATGCCTTAAGGTTGCTGCCATAATTTTGCAACCCAAAGCACCTTTCCAAGATTAAAAGCCAAGCCTCAGCTCCTGCCCCATCTGCTTCTCCTATGAAGGGAGGCAGTTTAAGCCTCATCAACTCTGTGATCTGATTCCTGATATCGGGGGGTGCTCTATCGAGCCTCTGTGCACCTCCCCTATGAATACCACCTGGTACTTCAATGGACTCCTCTTCCTGTTCTACCTGATTCCTTCCTGCTCTCGGAGGTGGGCTCCTACTTCTCTCTCTTTCCTGATTAATAGGTGGCATGCGGTCCATAATGAGCCTGGTCAGGTTCTGAAAAGCTAGCAATAGAGTTGCATTAGGATTGGGAGGGGGTTCAAGAGGGGGGCTTTGATCCCTCCTATGATCCTCTACCTTAGGTCATACCTCTACGCGTGCCGCGGGGGCACGTCACCGACCATGGCCTTGCTGATGGGCTTGACGAGTGACAGGTGGCATCCTACACATGCAAGACAAATTTAGTAATAACGTAGTGGGTTAGGTTCCCAATGTTGCTAAACATGGCTCTGATACCAAAATGCCATGCCCAAAAGTTGGGCAAAAACACACAAACAAAAAATTTTTAAAACGCACTAAAAAGAGAGGTTATGCTACCCCAATGGTATAGCAAGTGCACGCAAAATAGTGCAGAGGAGAAATAGTATCTGGATGGTCATACGGGGTAGGATAGCTCTTAGAACTATCTTACAAGGATACCTAAACTAGATGCATCGAATCGATACGCAAATCGAGATAGTTGACTAAAAGTTGACCAAAAGTCAACTGTACTCTAAAATATGTGAAAGAGAGTTACTAGGGCCTACTAACTCTTTTGGAGGGCTTAGGCACGCAAACTGAGATGGTTGACTAAAAAGTCAACCAGTGTTGACCAAAAAGTCAACTATCTCTGAAAGACGCAAAATTGAAACCATAGGGTCCAGAGGCTGCAGGGAGCACTTGGTTCAAAAATTGAGTCAAACAGACATGGTTTGACCATGGTTGACCAAAAGTCAACCATGCACAAAATCGGTCAAGGGAGATGGTAATAGCGTCTAAACGCTCAAAAACTTAACAGATAAAATGATAGGATAATTATTGATTTAAAAACCCACGCAAAATTATTAATCATAATATTCCCCTAAAAAAAAAGTATAACACATCTAATTTTAATGAAATAATATTATAATCTTATAACAATATAACTTCAATATAAAGAATTTAAATTTTAATCCACTTTATTTACAATTAAGTAAATTTCCGTTTTAAAACTCTCAAATACATATCAATAATAGAATTGTCCTTATATAAAATTAATAACTAAACAATTGATTTATACTTAAACTAAAATTAATACTAAACAATATAAACCTAATTAAAACATTTCTTTAATCTTCTATATGATAACATTTACCTAAATAACAAAATTTAAACCAAAAAAAACCTTTATTATAACCCTTGTAAAAAAAATCCATTATACAACATTTAATTTTAAAAAGAAATAGAAACCTAAAATAAAATTTATCATTCACTTCTATTTTAAGGTTTGATTTACAAATCTAAGATTTAAAACATTAATAAAAACAATATAAAAATCCTTCTCAACACTCCAAGCCCTAAGCATCCTAATGCAGGAGGCGGTGGAAGTTAACATGGAGGCGTCATGTTTGGAATGAAGCGGCGGTTACGGGCAGATTAGACGGAAGAGGGGATGAAATCTGCAGGGGGCGGCGCTATTGCCGACCGAGCGACGGATGAAAGAGGAGGCGGTGCGGGGAAGAGGAGAGGTGGTGTGTGGGTGGGGAGCCGGCGGAGCGGCATCCTCCACACCTCATGGTTCCACAGTGGTGGGCGGTTGGCTGCGGTAGATGCCGCACCCCCACTGTGGTTCCATAGTGGGGTGGGGGCAGCGCCCGTGCGGCCTCCACAATAACCACGGGTTGGGGAAGGGCTTCAGCCCTCCCCACCCGAAAATAATTTAATTTTTTTTTTAAAGAAACCCAACCTGCCAATACGTTTATTTATTTATTTATTGATTTATATCCTTAAACAATTTTAATCCCCCATAACCATAATAGATAAAAATAGTATAATCTGCATTTTTTTTTAAAGAAGTTTAAATAAAAAAAATTTACTGGTGAAGAAAGAAAAACTGTATATGTAAAAACAATGAGCATGTAGAAATAAGTTTTTTTAAATTTTATTTCAAATAAAGAATCCATATTTTATCCCTAACACTTTGGTGGAATAATATTGTAAATTCGAGCCCTTTTATTTATTTAAAAAAAAAAAAAGAATTTTCCAGAAATTTACTTAGTAAAAAAAAAGGGAAAAATTATAATTACTATAAGAATATTAAAACTTTAACAATTTAAATCAAGCCCCCTTTTTTTTTTACTTGCTAGATCTTCCTTACAAATAGAAAACTCAATATAACCTTTAGAAAGGAGAAGAAGGTAAAATGATCATATATATATACCAATCATAAATTAACAAAAGGGATGAACACATCAGGCTACCACTAATTAATTATACCGCCCATAGCTTTGGAAATTTACAAACATCTTGGCCCCAATACAACTATATACTCATGAAATACCCAAATTATAGGAAACCAGCCCTAATACAAATTTAGTAATAACGAAGTCCTTTAAAACAATATAGGTCACAAATGACCAAATTTCAGTTGTTCCCATCTTTCACGTTAGGGTAATTTTGAGAGCTCCAACATCCAGCTGAACACCTGAAAACATGTTTAAGGTTGACCATGGAGGCTCACCTCCCAACCTAGGCCTTTGCAAGGCCACCCCCAAGCTTGGGAATCCAAACTAGAATGGGATACAAACAGACAACACAACAAGAAGACAAGCAAACAGAAAAGAAAACATACTCCAGAAAGCTTCCCAACACAAGGATGAACAAATGGATAAATCTCCAAGAGACCTTCCAGAATAGGGGTAGTGGCAGACCTCACTATAGGAGAAAGCCAAGAATAAACAAAGAACACACAAGCCTCACATGGACTTGAAAAGGACCATCTTCACAAGATGCAGTCCTGAAGTAACCTCCTTATGCCTCCTAGGTGCCCTAAGGGCCTTCTTGGCATCATGGGTATCATGTTACCCCATGTTTTTTTCCCTCCACACATGGGAGACTCTACACTAATAGGAATCATTTCCATCTACCCCTCTAAGGTTACTTTTCCCTCCCAAGGGTGAGTGTGCCTTGAAGACCCATACGAAAACAATCACAAAATAAAGACATTGAGAAACAAACATTAAATTTCAAATTTGAAAATAAAGCTTCAAAACACATAAGACTCCATTAATGGAGTTTCATGCTCAAGAACACATAAGAAAAAAATTAAATTACTTTAAATAGATCCAACCTTAATCCAAAGCTAAGGTGAGAAGAGAAATGGTGTTGAGCTATCCTTCCTAAGCTCCTTCTCCAAAAACTCCTTCAAGCTGAATTCTATCTCTAAGGGTAGAGAGTGGGTGAACACTCAACTCATCCTAAATCCTTTCCTAAATAGGCAAACCTCCAACAAGAGCAAGGCTTAACCCAAAGGTGAGGTAACTCTAAGCAATCCCTTAACTAATCCACTTGCCTAACTCTCCAAGGGTGAAGTCAAAAGAAACTTGGGTAGAAGAGAGAATGAGGTTAACCAAAGCCACACTCCTCTTCAAAATTCGCTCAAGACTGAAAATGACACTTAAAGGGAGCAATAAATGAGTTTAGAGGCTCATTAATGACAGAAAATGACCCCTAACCCATAGGG
This sequence comes from Thuja plicata, assembly GCA_018584345.1. Lineage (NCBI taxonomy): Eukaryota > Viridiplantae > Streptophyta > Pinopsida > Cupressales > Cupressaceae > Thuja > Thuja plicata. The sequence goes on along the minus strand of MU224910.1, from coordinate 3,064,024 downwards.
TACCAATTTGGGTGACTAAAACTAACCCTGGTTACCCCCTGGGAGCCCAAAAGACCTCCTAAAACTAACCCTAAAGTTAACCTACGAATTTCTAAGTCAAGAAGACTTATAGAAACTTATAACCTTGGGGTAAGCTTGGGTACTACTCGTAGATGACCTTAGTTAACCCTATAGCTAACCCTAGTTCCCTTTACTAGCCATGTCAACAATTAAATTAGAACAATTGCCAAATTTGGCACATTAAATTAAAACAAATGACATGACTTATTCACATAAACATTTACTAATTTAATGACACACATGCAAACCACGTTTACAAAATAATCACATAAACAACGAGGTCCATGTCTCTTTATATAGACAAGACCTTGGAAAGCACGGGTATTTACATAGGTTCCAGTACTGGGTCCCCAATATAGATCCATGGTCAACTTTTCCTGCACACTCAATGCACACATCAATAGATCCAAAATGACATGATATGAAACATAACATGACATCAATAATATACATACATATAAACCACATTTGCATTAGAACTAAAATAACCTAGCATTGGTTTCCTAAACCAAATTCATCATATTACATTCATACATTTAAATCCATATAAGACATCAACATAAGTTGAAACTAAATCAGAACATAAAGCATCTCAAAAGTACCCTGATTATAAAATCAGGTGCTGAATATATAACATAGGATTCCACTGATCCTCAAATGTATAAAAATTCTCCAATAGTCAACGTATGTCAAAGTATAAACTACTAAAAACATGAGAACAAAACAGTAAAACTATAGCAGTCTAATGTATGTCTCACATATACAATCATGTCTCCTTATTTGTTGTTGATAATACATCTGTTGTTCTTGAATTCCAACTGATATCCTCTATCTAACAGTTTTCCAACACTTAGTAGGTTATGATGCAAACCATCAACATAAAGAACATCATCTGTCTAGTTCTTTCCATCTAAGGTGATAGATCATCTGCCTATGATAAGTTTGGGAGTGTTATCTCCAAATTTAACCATTCCACCTTTGTATTTATTTAGATGTACAAATATGTATTTTTCACTTGTCATGTGATGTGAACACCTGTTGTCTATGATCCAGTCTATTTTGATGTCTATTTTGGAAACTAATGCTAACTCTTGTGCTTCTTTTTCATCTTCAATGTCCATCCCCTCAAGCATTTTCTCAATGTCTTTAATGGCAACAAATCCTATTTCATTTTATCCTGAATCATCATCAGTTACACCATCTTCAACATTATAGCATTCCTTAGTGTATTTGGGTTTATAATATGATCTAAACTTCTTGACTCTTATAGGACACTTGGATGCAAAGTGGCCAACTTTCTTGCATGAAAAACATTTGAATATTAGTTGTCCTTCATATTTCCCTTTACCTTTTCTTTCCTTCTTAGCAATCATAGCAATAATTTCTTCTAGTTTAGTATCAACTTCTTCCTTCTCATTATTATTAGTGTTGCTTAAAGATTTCTTACCATGGACTAAGGATTTGAAGGATGTTTCCATTTTAGGTTTTGTCTTCAATCTCGATATCTCAAATGCAGATATTTTTCTAATCAGGGTTTCTCTTTTGAATTCCTTCGAGAATTGCATGGTTTCATCCAAAATGTTAATCTTGCTTTCATAATCTGCTCTCAATGTGGTCATCAATTTGTCCATTATATCATCCTCTAAAATTTCTCCACCATTGTTCCTGATACCTGATACTGCTTCATTAATCCTTTGGTTGTAAGCTCTGATGTTCTCTTTAGGTAGCATATCTAAATTATTGTATCTTTTCTTCCATGTCTTTCTGCTCACATTCTTTGCTTGGATGTCTCCATCAAACATATCTTCTAAGTATTTCTAAATTTAATATGCTTTTTTTGCCTTCTTGATCTCAGAAAATTCACTTTCAGATAGGGCACTGATTAGGGCCTCCTTGGCAATTGCATTTTGAGTGAATATTTCTTTTTGTTTAATTGTAGAGTCTTCTTCTGCAAGGTCTTTCAAGGTGGGAACATCAATTTCATGAGTAGAAATCTCATAGATCTCAAAACCAACGCACTAAATATGTGTTATCATTTTGTTCTTCCAATCAAGATAGTACTCTCCATAAAACTTAGGACTCTCTTTCCTGAAGTACGCCATTTGATCTACCTTAAGATGTTAGGCTTTCTGTCCAAGGCACTTGGCTCTGATACCAATTGTTGGAATAGTTCCAAGGGATAACTAGGGGGGATGAATCAATTATCAACTAGTTTAATTATTTTCTCCAATTAATTATAGAATAACATTAAGCATTAACACATTCAAATAATACAAGATAGAACACAACAATTTTGGTTATGGGGAAACCAAATAGGTAAAAACCCTGGTGGGAATTAGCACCCTCAAAGAACTATACTCGAGTATAATAATCCCTGTTAGAGGATCTTACAACCATGTTAGGAGTTGATATTTAAAATGCAATAAGTACAGTGACCTGGTTAAGGATCAAACCATGTTAGGAGTCTTTTACAAATAACCCTGTTAGGGGTGAGGACTCACTGTCCAAAAAGCTCACTGCTAAAATGATGAAGGTTGCAACCTTCAGTAAAACAAATATGCACTATATTTGATAAATGAACTATTTGAGTAGAATTTTTGTCTTGATCAGTTCCAGTGTATTGTATGCTTTCACTTCTTCTTCACATAAATCTTTTCTTGATGAATGATATGTCTTTACTGTCCCAAACAATGGACATTTTGTTCTGTACTTTTTCTGTCTCTCCTCTTATCATTCACACTTAGCGTTCATCAAATGAACTACTATAATTATCTTCCCCAAAAGATGTAATCTTAGTCGGCTGTAGGAGTCCCTTCAATACTTCTTTAGTTGGCCAAATCAAGCACGCAACCTGATTAGAACCACACAACTCAAACTGAATAGACATGACGCTTCACATAGTCAGCTCTACCAAATTAACTCAATCATCCCGCTTCTTTTAGAACACATTTAGCACCTTTAGATAATTTTCATTAACTTATAACTAAACATGAATACAAACACGCATATCCCAAAGATAGGTGCAACTCAAGAAATAATGTAATTACGTCGGCTCTTAACAGATAATCTCCAAAATCTATAACTGTCAAAATAGATTAACATATCTCCACTGAAATTGCATATCTGAATCTGTGTGAATGCACATAGCAACCAGAACATGTCTACACCATGGAAACAAAAATGCAAGGCTCAAAAACATTTATACTCGTAATTGCATATAGGACACCTCTGTATATTATATGTTGTCATCAATGACAAACATACAATCAGCAATTTTCACAGAAGAAAATCTCCAACAATATCAACTGGCATTTCAGGAAGGAGATCAAATCCCTAGTTATATTTGATGAACTATAACTGATTGAATGTTTGAAGATGATAAGTTGATGATCATCGAGCTGCAAAAGTAAACACAAGACATTAAATCAGTTAATGTATTGTATTGTCATTGATGTCAACTTGATATGGTTTGATTGTTCATACACATATTATCATAACCTTGAAGACCTGAAGAGACAAATTTTATGTGGTCGGTAAAACATAAAAGGTCCATATACACCGAGTGACAGTGAACACTGAGAAGTTCACAGTGTATATCAAGCACATCAGTAACTGAGCAAGTGTTACCAAGCAAGAGTTAATGATCGAGCATAACTGGAGTTAAAGAATGACAAAAATTTCCTAGCTAGCAGAGATACAATTTAGGGATTGACTGATTGATTATTTAATTATCAACGATCAGTTAAGCTAAGGAAAAGAAGGAGATTAAAAGCATTTTTTATTCATAGTTATCAAGGAGAGATTTATGGAATAAAACTAAAGGAGAGCTTTACGGGATAAAGAAAATCATGGCGAGTTTAACGGATCAATGAGAGATCTATGAAAAAAACAAGGAGATTGAGCCGCTAATCATATCTATATAAAGAGACAAGGGATTCATCATCAAAGAGAGGAATGTTGAGTATATTTTGTGTGAAGATAGAACTCTTCATGCAAATATGACCATACAGGTCGAAGAATAGAGCCAAGGAATTTTGTAGACACCGAGCAACAAAGGACAAAGCATTCACCGAGTAGAATAGAGAAAGAAAGCAATGGAACTAAAGTATATATTGATCAGAGAGGTATTATTGGACTAACAATAGATCTGAATAATTGCAAATCAAAATTGTAGTTTGAATAGATCATTTGTTATATCAGTTTAACCATTGATTCAGAAAATCTCTTAACCAAGTGGGATTTAACAGTCCTTATTGTATTGAGATACTCAAGAGTATCAAAAGGTTTTCTTATTGACAGCATAGTGAGTGTTAGGTCAAAAGAAAAATTGTTGGTTTTAAATCCTCTAACAAGGTCGCACTTAACAGTGTGTATTGTAACCTTTAATAGGGTTGGCTCTTCACCAAGCTCACTTCCGAAGAGTAAAAATATTTTGGGTTACTGGTCCTAGGTGGTTTTTCCCATATTGGGTTTCCACCTTAAAATCTATGTGTCAAATGTGTATATGTTTCATTGCATTGATATTTTGTTTTACACATTATTGAAACTAGATTGGTCGGTTAACACTAAATTTATCTGCTGCTACTCGGTAAAGTCCAGAAAAGATAAACAATATATATTATTGAGAAGTTTATATTTGTTAAGATTATTTATGGCATACATCTTGATGAAATTGGGACTATAAGATAACTGAAGGTATTATATTTGAGAGATAAGTTTTTGGAATAATTGGTAAGGCCACTGATTCACCCCCCTGCCAGTTATTATAACAATATCAAAAAACATGCACCTAAAAAATTTTTATGCCTGAGATCTCAAGGTGAAGAGAACATATCTAAAGATCCTAAAAAAAGTATAAAAAATCAAAAAATATATAAAAATTTACAGTGAAAACTTGGCAAACAGGCACCTTTGCGACAACAAAAAAATAATAAAAAAGAGAAAATGAGAAAAAAAGTAAAGAGAAACAAAATCAATCTCTTAGTTAAAACCTGGAAAATAGGCACTATTGGGCAGGTACCTTGGTAAAAATCGGGTAAACAGGCGCCAAGTTTTAAGGTCCATCTTCGCCATCAATGAACTCCAAAAGATTAAGCTTGTACTCCCCTTAGGCAAGATTGAGTACCTTGAGCTTATTACAGAAGCACAATCCCCTTTGAGACACCATGCTTATCCATGGCTTATACTGGCTTGCCAGACTAGGGGGCAATCTTAAAAAGTCTTAAAAATCTAAAAATATTAAAAAGTCCTGAAAAATCTAAAAAGTCCTGAAAAATATAAAAATTCTAAAAAGTCATCAAAAATCCTAAAAAGAGAAAAATATCATGAAGAAATCAATCATCAAAAAAATCCAATATTGCAAAAATCTCTGCAATAAAATCATCTTTTTCATCAATAAGCAAATGGTGATCCAAAAATCAATCAAATTTTAAAACTGTGAGCTTCACAAATTGCCAATGGACTCAGGTGACTCAACTTATCAAAAATCTAATATGTCATCAATCAAATGATTCAATCAATTATTAATCAAGCTATCAATTATCTTAGATAGTGACATATATACTCAAAACCAGACATGTTAGTCTTATACGAGTCACCCATTCTTGAAATTAGACACATCTGCAATCAAACATAAAAACCAAACCAATCAATGAACATTAAACTGTTGACTAGGTCAGTCACGTCAGTCTATTGTCGATTTATCTTTCACAATTTTGTTCTTACGCTCCTCAAGGATACCACTGAGTGGTGAGAGTGGCTATGATGGATCATAATCTTGTTTTCTTTGTTTGTTGTTTCTAGAATGTTTCAATTTAATTCTCAGACAATGATGATTTAGGATAAATGTGATAGTAGTTGTCATGCATTTGGCAACCACACAGTTCCACAATCTGAGCTAAACCCTAGAAAATAATTGAACATTCCTTATCTTTTATCTGCTTATTGTTATAAGAGATCATAACGATATCTATATGGTCAATATTTGGGTGCATTTACTCTCTTCATTTTTATAATAAGGTGAAATTATCAATAAAATTGAAATGTACGACAACGACTTGGCTGCATCAATCATTTTTTCATTCTTTTCCAAAACTAAACTCTCACTAACTTTCTTCTAACTAACACATGCATGTACTTAGACACATTGGTCATATTAGATATGTTAGTATAGTCCCAAAGGATAACTAAGAGGGGGGGGGGGTGAATCAGTTATCAGTAACTTTAGTTCTTTTACTTCCTTAACTTCAAAATACAACAAAGTAAATGCTTAATCAGATAACACAGTACACAACACACAATTTGATTATGGGGAAACCAATTGGTAAAAACCCCGGTGGGAATTAACACCCATAATGAACTATACTTGTTTATAGTAATCCCTGTTAGAAGATATTTCAACCCTTTTAGGAGTTGTACTTTACAATGCAATAAGTATAGTGACCTGGTTAAGGGTCGGACCCTGTTAAGAGTCTTTTACAAATAACCCTATTAGGGGTGGTGGACTCACTGTCCAAAAGCTCACTGCTTGATGGTGAAGGATACAACCTTCTGTATAATAGATATGCACTATATCTGATGACGAACTGTAGAGTAGACTGTTGTCTTGATTAGTTCCAGTGTATTACAATCTTTCACTTCTTCTTCACATAGACTCTTGATGAATGAACCAACTCTGATAATCTGCTATGTACATCTTTCTTCTCTTTTCGTATCATTCATAGTTAGCGTATCACAATTGACATGCTATAAGTATCTATCTCAAAGTATGAGATCATGGGACCTGTAAGACAACTCTTCATAACATCCTTGTTGGATCTACTAAGCACGCAAGCATAATTACAACCACGCAAGTCTAAACTGAATAAACGCGACGCTTCACTAAGTCGGCCTCATCAAATTAACTCTAACTTTGTAATCTTCTTGAAACACATTTGGCGCCTTTAGATGAATATCATCAACTCATAAATAAACATGAATATACACATGCATATCCTGAAGATAGGTGCAACTCAAGAAACACGTTATATACGTCGGCCCTAAATAGTTATACTTTCATAACTGTAACTGCCAATAACAGAATTACATAACTTTACTGAAACATCATATCTGGGTCTATGTGTATGAACACAACATAATAAACATGTCAAAAACATGTATCTATCCACACAAGTCTTCATATCATCATTTTGATAAGTACATATAGAATTACTACTGTGTATTATATGTTGTCATCAATGACAAACATACAATCAATCAACTGCTCAGAATCAAATCTCCAACAAGGTATACATTCATTTATTGCATAAGAAAAGAAAAATAAAACATGTGCATACATCATACATGGAAGATCATATAATCAATGCATCCATATTCAATGATATAGAGTAAGTCCATCATGAATCATATAAAAGGGCATTCCATAAGAAGGAGCCATCCTGCATCCATATATCAGTACATTGGAAAGAAAATTCATACATCAAGAGTCTGCATATTTCAAACCATATATAATGCATATAACCATAAAGCATCTCATAAAGTACATCAACATATAAAGAGGAAACATATTGATTGAAGTTGCACATTATATAGAATCATATCATAAGAAACATCTCATTTATAATATGTCCTATTACAATTAAATCTTGCAAGTCTAACATAAATGAACTCAACATAATGTCTACTATATCAGTACAACATCGGCACAAAATCGATACAAAAATGACACAAAAAGGTACAACTAATATAAGAAAGAAAGGACATGTCAAGAGATGATTCCCCCACCCTCGCCTACAGGCTAAAAAGGAGGTGAAATCTTAGATCTTTCCCCGTGCTGCTGAGAAGAAGGAGCCACACCAATGGTCTATGATCATTGTAGTCTACTAGATCTCTGAGAAGTAGGGACTAGGCACACATTGAGAAGAAGGAAGAACATCCTTGTAATGATGACACCAGTAATCAATCTCTCTTTGGGCCTCATATCATGATCTCCATAGACCCTCTAGAGAATCCCTTAGAGACAAATCCTATACACCATCCAGATAGACTCTCACCTTTTAACGAGCATATCTCTCCCTCTCCTCTGCTACTGCTAATCTAAGCCCAAGATCTGCAATCTCCTGAATTGGTCACTCCATAGCTCTACATAACCATCATCCCCTACCCACCCATAACAACATCCATATCCCCCTCCTCCCTAGTGCCTCTCAGTACACCATCTATGGAAACCCCATAATCCTCCTCCTCACTACTATCACTATCACTATCACTACTGCTACTGCTAGAACCCAAGGAACTGGATCCTACCTCCTCCACCTCGACCATCTCCTCATCTCTAACCTCTTCTCTCTCCTTCTATCTCTCTCTATAGGAGCCTCACCAGTCCATCCATGTACCCTCCTTAAAATATAAGGTACATTCTCCTCCATCCCCTCCTCCTCTGGGATCACTCTTATACCAACCTGAGCAGCCCAACTCACCTTAGGTCCACCTCCTCTAGTCCTAACTCTCTCTCCTCCTCTCCCAGGATTAGGATAATCATTGTCTCCTCTCCCTCCATCTCTCCATCCCTCCATCTCTCCCTCCACCTCTCCCACCTCCTCGATCTCCATCTCTCTCTCCCCTCATCCTCCCCCTCTCCCTCCTCCTCACCCTCCATCCCTCCCTCCACCTCTCCCTCAATCACCACCTCTCTATCATGGCCTCCCCATGATAACCCTAGTCACAGGATGAGTAACATCTGGCATTGATAAGTTTAACAAAAAAATATTTGGATGGAAATGGGTTCTTTTATCTTAAGCGGGTAAAGTTACTTTACTTAAATCTACTCTTTAGAACCTGGATATCTATGCTCTTAGCCTTTTTAAGATTCCTGCTAAGTTTTTTGATAAAATTGAAAGCATCCAAAAAAGGTTTATCTAGTATGGTATAGAGGAAATAAGTCATGGTCCTTTGATTTCTTGGGATAAGGTGTGCAAACCCAAAAAGATGGGGGGTTTGGTTTTGAGACCCATTAGGGTGGTCAACAAAGCTATTCTGGTTAAATAGGTGTGGAGATTATATGGAGAAGAAAAATATTGGAACATAATATGTAAACATAAATATCTCTATGATCACCCTTCTTTAGATGAATTCCTCATGAGTGAGGAGAGTGTGGTTGGGTCTGAAATCTGGAACAACATAAACAACAATATAAAGATTGGTGGTCAAGGGAAAAGATGGAGATTGGGGAATGGTAAGAAGATTAATTTTTGGGAAGATGTTTGGCTTATGTAAATTACTCTATGCTCTATTCCTAAAATTCATTATTACATGGACATATGTAAATCCCACTACGACCATAAAGTGGAAGATTACTGGGATGGAACTGGTTGGGGATCTGAATGGGGTTAATAATACCTTGGGCATGATTAGCAAAGCTATGCTAAATCAACAAGTTTGTGATGACAGGGAGGATTCCATGGTGTGGGGGTCTACATCTTCTAGATAATTTTTGGTGGCTACTTCTTGTTTGATGCAATTTGAAAATATGACCATCAAGCCCTTCTGGTCAAAATTTTGGTGTAAAATATAAAAAAGATTGTTAATGGGCTGAGAGTGTTTTGATACTCAAATCACTTATCACCTTTACATTTAATGTTTAGAGTGGAGGGAAAGATAAGATATTCCCCTTTTATTCTCAAATGCACAAAGGAAGGATCCAAATTGATCAACCCAAAATGGATTAATGCATAAATGAATCAATCCATTGGAAATAAGAATAAAGAAGGAGATCCTAGGTTTCCCTCTTAAAAATGTGTTTTGAAATTAATGTAAATGTGTGATAGATTTAGAATGATTAAGGATTTGAATTGCAATAGATAGGAGAAATGCACTACCCTTGAAATGTTGCAGATCAAAGAATGTTGTTTTCTGGGTTCTGTACTCAGTTTCTAGAAAATCCAAAGTATGATCCGGAAAGGAAACGTAGAGACGAACAAAACCTAGAAATCTTTTTCTGTTCCAATGTCATCTTATGAAAAAGGTTGACCTTGACCCAGAAATGTCAACCTTGACCCAATAATTTCAACCTTGACCTGCACAGGTCCAACAGAGAATCTGTTCACGGATCCTGATAGTTCGCTGAAAAGGGTATCTAGATCTAGTCTCAAATCTGCAATTCTGAACCTGTACCTGCAAGAAAAAGAGGTTTGTTTTTTGGGGGAGGGGTTTTCCTTAGTCAAACCCCAATTTAGGAATTAACCTTGAAATCAATAATTGAAATAAGAATTCTAACAAGTAGTAGAATTGAATCTAATAATGAAGCTATGATATTGAAATAGATATGCAATTGTAATTCAAATGTAAGCAAGTATGTAAATATGAAAGCATGGACTTTAGAAAGCATAAACCTCCATGATTGTATGCTTGAAATCCACCTTGAAGAGAGGATGAATGAGTCTTGAGGATGCACAAAGGATCTTGAAGGAAGATCACACCATCATGATGGCTAGATCTAGGGCTTGAATGAT
>MU224910.1:3028948-3053406 GCA_018584345.1 Thuja plicata | reverse complement strand
TGCACAAAGGATCTTGAAGGAAGATCACACCATCATGATGGCTAGATCTAGGGCTTGAATGATAAATCTTGAATGCTTGAACCAAATCCCTTCAAAGGCTTGAGAGCTTGAATCCTTGATCTTAAATAGAGAATTTGAATGATTGAGAAGAAGACTTGAACAGCTTGAAAGCTTGGAAACATGTAGAACAATGGATGCTTGAACAAAATCTTGGTTAGAGCTTTTTGCACTACGAAGACTTAGAGAAAATGAGAGAGAAAGGCTTCCTTTTATATGAAACTAGGGCACAATATTCTAAGGAGGCTAACATAGGAGAATTAAATTACAATTAGACCCATTCCCCTAGAAGAGGACCTATATTAAATACAATTTAAGATTTACTGCTTCAGAACCCCAAATAAGCTGACCCGGAAGTAGGAAATGAGTTTTGGATGACTTCTGACAACTAAAAAATTTCCAAATTTGAAAGGGGGACCCAAGTCAAGGTTGAGGTTGACCCTAACCTAGGTCAAGGTTGAGGTCAACCTTGACCCAGGGGGTCAAAACCCCTGGAAAAAGTGCCAAGTGGGATAGAAGGTGCCCAGAGAGGCCCAATCAGGGTCCTAAACATGCATAGAAGCAGGAGATGATGCTGAAAGGAGGGGACAGTATGATGGTGGTCAAAAACATCCCCTAAGGAGCGCTAAACATTCTTAACATGGAAGTGCTTCCATTTCAAGATGATACACTAAGCCCCCACTTTAGCAAAAGTATGGAAATCGAACATGCTTTCGGTAAAGTTATAAGAAAGACTCTGGTGGATCGCAACAAGGTAGAACATCACTAGGTCAAGGACATGAGCCCCTAGACCAAAGATTATAACTCAACATACATGCATAAAAGATATGGAATATAAAGATAAATCAATCATAGAAACATACATGATTACATAAGAAAGACAAGAATAACACTATATATAACATAGCTTCATGATCTAACCTACTAGCATGAAAGCGAAAGAGAGAAAAGAGATAGTGATTATCTCGCCTAGTAAGATGCCCACCTTACCATGAATCACAAGGAGGGAGAGCCAAACAGGTTCACCCATAAACTGTGCTTGTAATTGTAAATGCGTCTTCTGACGACTTTTAAAATATCCATAGATCCACATTCTTGTATCACTATGGAATATAAAATACATGTCCATTCAGGATTTAGCAACTTATATGCGTTACCTTTCAAGGATTTAGCATATTGTAAAAAAATAAAAGGGGTGTGTATCTCTTCAAGATTTAGCAACTTATGTGTGTTACCTTCCAAGGATTTAGCAAACATAAAAGTAAAAATGGGTGTCTCTTTAGGATTTTAGCAACTTGTGTGCGTTACCTTCCAAGGATTTAGCAAACATAAAAGTAAAAATGTGTGTCCCTTCAGGATTTAGCAACTTGTGTGCGTTACCTTCCAAGGATTTAGCATGCTGCAAAATGTAAATAAATGTAAATTATAGTACAAGGGAGACCCTATATATGCCCCCCTCCTTATCATGACTACCCACTATACAGGATAAGGAAGAGAAAAGAGGATACCTACTTCACAAGGTAAGGAGATATCCAGTTTTACAACAATGTATACCATATTCTTAGCGAAGAATCTTGACTCTTACATCCAAGAACATAGATAATTGTGAAATGGATATGTCACTTATAGAAAGAGGATCCTCAGAAGGGAAGAGATCTCATCAACAAGACCCTCACCATAGAGGAGTGCCTAGGATAAAATGTCATATTCTAAAGAAAAGAGGGACCAAAGATTCAATCATCAAGCCCCCTATCATCAAGAGGAAGAGGAATCTCGGAATGAAGGAGTCAAACTCTAACCCAAAGAAAGAACAAGAGTTTATCAAAAGCATAGTTTGCAAAAATAAATAAGAGGTGATGACCTAGGACAATCACCTCTCGTATAAGAGGGTATCCATAGTCAAAAACATATATCTTTATAAGGAAATAATGTTATATGATAAATAAATGCCACTAAGCTAAGGAAAGTAGATCCTTAGATAGAGGAAGAAGGAAAATACCTTGCCCCCCAGGGGTGAAAGAAAGGGATATATAAAATTATATCAAGAGATATCAAAGAGATATTATGCAAGAAGTGAGAAAGTAACCCTTGTGAGGGATAGCACACTATTCAGTTTCCAAGGTGAGAGATTTATATACCATGGAAACCCAATGTCAAACAATGAAATAGGTTATAATCAAAGACATAGATCCTTAATGCAAACCAAAATTTTCATGTATGTTGCATATCACATAGTAGATAGATACTACTTAACCAAGGGAAAAGTGGATCCCGGAAAGAAATAAAAGAAGGAGATGGCATCCTTGCCCCCCAAGCGTAGGAACAAGCATCAAAGGGGACCTATTATATCACTCACAATACTATGAAAGAAAACGAGCCCCCAAAGATTAGGCTAACATTGTTTACATAATATGGAGTTCCATAATAGGAACATAAATGTTATTTAGAGAAAATAGAATTGAAATACAACTCATTTCCACATGATATATAAATAATTTTACTATCAACGAGCTGCCTAATCTTATAATGTACAGCTTGATATTTATTAGAGTGATCATGAAATCTATGATAGAAACAAAAAGGAAGAATCTTCAAGTATAGACTACGTTTATTTTTGTTTTTAGGTCTAGTAATCATCTTAGCGCAAAGGAGTTTTGGCAGAACAACCTCTTGGTCAAATTCCTTCATATGGTCATCATGTTTTTAAATGTTATTTGAGATGTTGGTAACATTGATATGTTATTTAGGATTAAATCCTAATCCATAAGAATGCTCATGCCCCCCATTCTGTAAGGGCATTTGAATTCCCTTTTTATGCTTAGCACATCCTTGAGTATGGAATCCTTATTTGACTAGTAAATGATAAACATGACCATAACAAGAATCCATATGAAAAGAAGTCAATTGAACTCCAGTAGTCACTATGTCATCATTAGTATGTTTGATAGATTCACAAGAAGGAAAAATAAAGGAATACATCCTAGGAGAAGATGGGGTAGGAGCTTGATTCTCCATAGCATCATCACTAAGAGGGAGAGCATTAAGGGAATTCATATCATTTCCCGCTAATGCCTCATCACTAGAAGGAATCCCAATTAGAGGTATTGTATTAATAATGTTTTCTTATTTCTCTAAAATGTCTACATAAGGGGAGTGTGATTTAGAAAAAGATTCATGATCATGTATGAATAAATCACCCTCTTGTATCAAAGCCTCTTCACAAGGAGGAGATAAATCAATGTCTTTATCCAAGGGTTCATACCAAAAGGTAGAATCCCCCATAATGGATTCATGAGGGAGAGAATAATCAAGGAGGATTATGATCCCTATCAATAAAGCACCTTGTAGGAGTGCGTAATGCTTGATCCCTATAAGGGAAAGAATTCTATTCTAAAGTAGGTTCATAGAAAAGACATATATTAGGAGAAGAGGTAACATCTATCCCTAACTCACTTATATGGTAAAGGTCAATTGAAGAGATAGCAGAGGAGGATAAAATAGGAATAGGATCAATGGAGATCTCATTCAAACCAATTTTATCCTCACTTCCATGTACCTCATTAGGGAATCTATCCTCTTTAGCAACAAAAGCCTCATCAAAGTATTCAAAACAAAAATCATACATGTTGAACACAAGGAAAAATGTAAATGTTTTTGTATTTTTAATGAAATTTTGTGATTTTTATGAATTTCAAAATATAAATGCAAGAGCATAAAAGAAAACCTACTTCTATGTGCATGCAAGATCTAATATGAAATGCACATCTAACACCAAAAAGAAAGAGTTGTCTATCGCGGGTTCACCAAAATGTAAAATAGAAAAATGATGTTTAATGGGCTAAGAGTGTTTTGATACTCAAATCACTTATCACCTTTACATTTAATGTTTAGAGTGGAGGGAAAGATAAGATATTCCCCTTTTATTCTCAAATTCACAAAGGAAGGATCCAAATTGATCAACCCAAAATGGATTAATGCATAAATGAATCAATCCATTGGAAATAAGAATAAAGAAGGAGATCCTAGGTTTCCCTCTTAAAATTGTGTTTTGGAATTAATGTAAATGTGTGATAGATTTAGAATGATTAAAGATTTGAATTGAAATAGATAGGAGAAATGCACTAACCTTGAAATGTTACAGATCAAAGAATGTTGTTTTCTAGGGTCGGTACTCAGTTTCTGGAAAATCTGAAGTATGATCCAGAAAGGAAACATGGAGATGAACAAAACCCAGAAATCTTTTTCCGTTCTGATGTCATCTTATGAAAAAGTTTGACCTTGACCCAGAAATGTCAACCCTGACCCAATAATGTCGACCTTGACCTGCACAGGTCCGACAGAGAATCTGTTTGCGGATCTCGATAGTTCGCTGAAAAGGGTATCTAGATTTGGTCTCAAATTTGCAATTTTGAACCTGTACCTACAATAAAAAGAGGTTTGCTTGTTGGGGGGAGGGGTTTGCCTTATTCAAAACCCAATTTAGGAATTAACCTTGAAATCAATAATTGAAATAAGAATGCTAGCAAGTAGTAGAATTGTATCTAATAATGAAGCTATGATATTGAAATAGATATGCAATTGTAATTCAAATGTAAGCAAGTATGTAAATATGAAAGCATGGAATTTAGAAACCATAAACCTCCATGATTGTATGCTTGAAATCCACCTTGAAGAGAGGATGAATGAGTCTTGAGGATGCACAAAGGATCTTGAAGGAAGATCAGACCATCATGATGGCTAGATCTAGGGCTTGAATGATAAATCTTGAATGCTTGAACCAAATCCCTTCAAAGGCTTGAGAGATTGAATCCTTGATCTTCAATGGAGAACTTGAATTCTTGAGAAGAAGACTTGAACACCTTGAAATCTTGGAAACATGTAGAACAATGGATGCTTGAACAAAATCTTGGTTAGAGCTTTTTGCACATGGAAGACTTAGAGAAAATGAGAGAGAAAGGCTTCCTTTTATATGAAACTAGGGCACAATCTTCTAAGGAGGTCAACATAGGATAATTAAATTCAAATTAGACCCATGCCCCTAGAAGAGGACCTATATTAAATATAATTTAAGATTTACTGCTTCAGAACCCCAAAACAGCCGACCCGGAAGCGGGAAATGAATTTTGGATGACTTTCGACAACCAACAAATTTCCAAATTTGAAAGGGGGACCTAGGTAAAGGTCAAGGTCAACCCTAACCTAGGTCAAGGTTGAGGTCAACCCTGACCTAGGTCAAGGTCAAGGTCGACCCTGACCTAGGGGGTCAAAACCCCTGGAAAAAGTGCCAGGTGGGATAGAAGGTGCCCAGAGAGTCCCAATCAGGGTCCTAAACATCCCCAATCAGGAGATGATGCTGAAAGGAGGGGACAGTATGATGGTGGTCAAAAAAATCCTCTAAGTAGGGCTAAACATTCTTAACATGGAAGTGCTTCCATTTTAAGACGATACACCTGGAACAATTCTCTAACCCCTAAAATTGACACTTTTACTAGATTTTTATACAAAATAAGGCTCTTACTGTGGATAAAATTATTAAGAGAGGTTTCCATATCCCTAATAGATGTTGTTTATGTTGTGCTAACAAAGAGAGTTCTAGTCACTAGTTTTTGCATTGCCCCTTTTCTCAGCAGCTCTGGTCTTTTCTTCAGCTAAACTGGAATATATGTTGGGTTTTTTGGCTTCTATCCAGGAGTTTTTCTAGCAGTGGATTTTTCTAAGCTCTAATGAGAATGTTATAGGTGCTTAGATTTTGGCTAACCCTCATGTGTCTTGTAATTTGTGGAAGGAAAGAAGTAATAGAATCTTTAGAGAAAAGCAGTCTCCTCCTTCTATGGTGGTTGAAAAATTTGTTAGGGGGTTTTATGAAAATTTATCTATTATCCAGGATGGGAACTACAACAAGAAAATGGTGCAGTGTTGGAACTTAAATGAGACTAAATTGAAGAACAAAAAGTGGGCTAACTATGCTTGGACCTCTCCTCCCGATGGTTGGGTGAAAATATATTTTGATGGAGCTGCGAAAGGTAACCCTGGTCCTGCGGAGTGTGGAGGGGTCATCAAAGACTTCAAAGGTAATTTTATGGTGGCCATTGCGGTCCCTTTAGGTTCCCAGACTAACCATGTGGTTGAAGCCCTTGGTGCCTTCTATGGTCTCAACTTGGCTAAAAATTTAAGTTGCAAAAACATTTGGATTGACGGGAACTCTATGAATATTATAAAATGTCTTAGAGGTGATTATATCCCTTCGTAGACTATAGAGAATCCAATTAAAAAGGCAAGAGATATTATTAATTCCTTCAATAAGGTCCATATATCTCATGTGTATAGGGAAGGTAATGGCGTGGCTGACAGTTTAGTGAGTTTTGGTGTCAAGTATAATGATGTCATGATCTGGAAGGATCTTAAAAATCTTAATGATGATATCAAAGCTAAAATTAATTATGACAGGTTCACTTGTAAGGAAGGAAACTTACTTGTTAATCAGGTTTAATATTCTGAGTACTAATTCTCACATAGGAGGTGATTGGAAAACATGGCAGGATAGCAGCATAATTAATGACACTTTCCTCTCACATATTTTCTAGGTAGTCTTATGTGTTTTTCCCCATTTGTTTGAAGATGACTGTTTGAACATTCATAAGTTTGTGTTTGAGAAGAGGAAGGGTGTCCTGAAGATTAAAAGGATGGGAGGGGATTCAAAAAGGGAAGAACCTAACAATTTTCATAAGATGAAGGTGGAGGATATGACTATGGAGTGGTGCAAGCTGAAAAATGAGGAATAACCTCCTATCTGGAAAAGCTCCACGGATTTGAAAAAACTATTACTCAGAGATTTTTTGATGGCTAGCATAATGATTCAATGACTATGGATGGGAAGACAATGGTTCTCTCTGTCAAGCTAATTTCCAAGGTCACTGGTATTCCCAACAAGGGTTTGAACGTCTGAAGAAACCAAAAGATTTTGGACATGGTGACAAAGAAGTTTCTAAAATCTAAGAAGGAAAAAGGTGATTTCATTGATGCTAAGGCTAATAGATTCATTGATGTTAACAAGATTAAGGAGGTGTGGTGCAATGTGTTGATGGTGATCATGGAGTATATTACTCTAGATGTACACTTCACAAGGGCTTAGTCACACCACTTTGTGCTTCTGCATATTTCATTGTTTAAAAGTCTCATTAGCCATAAAAAGTAGGCTAAGAAGAAAGTTCTGCATGAGAGCCTTATTTTATTGATTTATGAGCACATTAGGGACAATATCCCCAATCCCTTAAACAAATCTATTGTTCTAGGTAAAGGAAAAAGGAAGGTTGTGGATAAAATTGAGGGTATCTCGAATAAATGTGGGTCAAGTACCACTAAGAGGGAGTCTACTTCTAATGCTAGTAGCGATGAGGATGAGTCTGAAATGAAAGATTCCACTGATGTTGGGGTCTTTGTTGATGATAAAGTTCCAAGCCCTATTAAGGAGGAGGAAGCTACTAAAGACTCTAACAAGGATAATGAGGCCTCAAATGATATGGAGGCTAAAGGGTATGATATGGAAAACACTAAAAATAAAGAAGAGCAAGTTGTTAGAACGATGTCCAAGAGGAGGTTGAAACCTAGGGCCAGGAGACATAGAACACATGTCATGAAGAGGACAAGGTGAAGCATGATAATTTCACTATGGACTCAGAGAAGACACCCCCCAACATTGAAGGTATGTCTAGTGAGAACCTTGTCCAGGACTCGAAGAATTTAGAGGTTTTAGTTGATAAGGTTGTTCAGTTTGCTACTATGGAAATTTCTGATAGAAATGCGAATGAAAAGAAGGATGAGGTGCTCACTTTTGATCAATTTGTGGTGGGCACTAGACATTATGTTCCCATTTCTCATGAAACCCTTGGGTATTTTGATGAGGATATGGATGATGAGAGTAACTAGAGGGTTAGGGAAGCATCAATTAAGCTTATTTTTTATGATTTCAATGATAAGGAGGAGGTTACCCTTGGTTCTTTACAAACTACTAAAGCGGAGGCTCCCTATTCCTTTAGGTTTAATAAATGGCATTTCCAAGAAATCAAAATGTTGAACTTAAAATATAGAAAGCTGGAAGCTAAGCATAATGGGATTCAGGAAAAGTTGGATGAGTGGAGCAATGCTACTAATAAGAATGATCCACATGATATGGGAAATGCCCTGGAGATAATGACTAGCCGGGTGGATAAATTGGAGAATATCATCTAAGAGATCCTCTAGCACAACTAGGACAGTATGAAGGCATCAAGATCCAATATCAAGGTCCTAGTTAATGTATTGGAGAAAGGTTTGGGCGATGGTGGTGACCATGAGGACAAGGTTTAGGATGAGAGCGATGGGCCAAGCATGAGGACTAGGGCTAGTGCACAGAAGAAATATCCTAATGTAAACAAGAATGTTAATGAGATTAAAGCCATCATTGGTAGGATGGAGGAGACTGAGGAAAAAATGGAAGAAACTCAGATGGGTCAAGCTGCTCTTGTTGGTGTTGGTATCTGAGTTGGGTGTTTTGTTGGGGGTTCTTTCTGCTGGTGTTTGTCTCTGTGTCTTTCTCAGCTTGTTTTGTTGACTTTTGAAGGCATATTTTTTGGTTGTTTTCTTCTTTTTGATAATGTGATGAAATGCTTATTCCTCTATCTTAAGGGATTGTAAAGGGTTTTGGTTCCCTTCAAAACCTTCTTTTCATATTAATCAAAACATCTGTTAGGGAAACTGGCCGATGTTATGTCCACCAAGTATCAAAGTATGGAGTAGTGCATACAAAAGCAAGAAGATTCAAACATCAGTACCACATGGATAAAAGAGAAAAATAGATTAAACAAATAGAGCATCATATATCATAAGGGAAGACAATAAACTATGGTATATACCTTCATCTATAGTGGTTGATCTCCACATCCACTCAACAAGATGTAGGCCATCAAACTCAGTCCTCGCAACATGTACTGGGACCACAACTCCATAAAATGTAATATCTATGGGCCTCCGGGAAAAGTAAGCATATGAGTCACTAACATCCTGCCGCTCACAAAATTATTGCAACACCCTATTGGTGTTGTGAAAATCAATCATATGCACATGCTCGGTTACATGACCGATTAGGAACCTCCTCTGCCGACAGAAAGGAAGATGTGCATCCTCACCTTCCTAAACAAGATAGGATCTATAGGGCCTCTAGATAAAGTATGAAATCATGTTTAGATGTCATCTCTAGTAACTAAGGTGACCCATATGAGACTGGATCATGAATCCATCATAGAGAAATACATAAGGTCTTCCCGCAGGAAGATCTCGGGTACAAATAGGTTTGCAAATGACTATATTCTCCCACGCCCAGATGTGGAGCATAGTCACGCCACATCCAATTGACTTATCAACCTGGTAAGCCATGTAAAACACATGATAGTGAATTTGGGAAATAATATAGGGCCCCATGCATAAACAATATGGTCTCAAACTATACTGTGGAGAACAACTCCCCATCCTACAGAAAATTTGTGATGCCTACGATCGGGACACAAAATCCCATAAATCAAACTACATAATAAAGTACTTAGTCTATCTAATCCTTGGACAAATCTGGACCATGGGATATCATATGAATTATACATCCCTAGCTGGTCCTCAGGAAAACTAGACATCTCATATAATGTAGCGATGTCAGGCTGACCAGTGAACTCTACTAACGCAACCTAAATAGGAACCTGCAGGATGCGATGCACATCCTCAAGAGTGATAGTGCACTCTCCAGTGGGAAGATAAAAAGTGCACGTATCAAAGTGCCACCTCTCAAGAAAGTCAAAGACTAGACTGCTATTGGTTGTGATCTCAAGAATATATGTAACCCAGTACAAGCCCAACTACCTCAAGATATCTCTCTCATCATCAATATTCTAAAAACAATAAACCAAACCTGGTGACCTGGACTCTCGACATCGAAAGATATCTCCAAACATCCACACAAGAAAAGTACAAACACCTATTAGTATAGGCAGTGATAGAAAGAATTGACATGTGCTAAAAAGATTAATTTTTCAAGCTACCATAGCAATTGCAAAACTCTTAAGGCAATTGTGAAACATTTAAAGTAGATTGTGAAAATCAATTGTGAAAATCAAATAGAAATTGCGGTATTAAACACAACATTTGTGGCAAGTTTATCAATTGTGAAAGGCAACTCACAATTGCAAAAGAAAAACCACAATTGTGGCAAAACTGGGCTCGATTGTGGCACAATTATGAAAAAAAATTCTAAAACCACCGAATTTAAAAAGAATTAATGACAAGCAATAAATGCATAAGGGTCTCAAATGTCACCGCACCACCTACGCCCTCTAGATGACCAACATTACGAACTCGGTCAAAAAGGTGAATAATTATAGGAAGGTCCGTCATTTCTCGAAATAAGTGAGAAAACAAAGGAAAACAAATGTTAAATCTTGCCATGAAATCAGGAGCTCCAAAGTGCAAAGTTACAAATGAAAGGGCCCACAAGATATTTATAATAGGTCAACAGAAACCCTAATTCTCCAAGGAGCACTATTTTATCATCAGGGGCCCTAGAATATTTGAAAGGAAATAACTTCAACATTAATAACTTCTATTACAATTTGTTTGAAGCCATGACATACATTTTTTTTTATCAACAAATTGACGCTCCAGTCACCTCTTTTCACTCAAATTTTATGAGGGGCATAAATCCACTTGCTATCGCCGGGGCAAGCTGGGGTAAGATCAAAATATGAAGAATATTTGACACAACGTGACAAGCAACATTGTATCAAAGAGGAGAAAATGTAGACACCCTAAAATGGACATACTTGCGACCTTACATTTAATTACTAATTTTCCTCTATTAATTAATGGTTTTTTAATCATTAATTAATCATCTTATTTCATCTAAATCCAATCATCTAATCATTTCCCCAAAATTAATTAAATAATAAATTTAATGTAATTAATAAACCTTAATTAATTAATGATTATAATTAATTAAATTAAATTTTCTAAAGTTTAAAATCAAATATTCAAACTTATTAATTTGTTCTTCTAATTAAATTAATTTAATTTCAATCAAATATTCAATTTTAAATTAAAATAGAATTGAATTATCTCATGTTTGAGTATTTCAATTTCTAATAAATAAATAAATAAATCAACTCTTCAGTTATAAAAGGTAACTCCAATTCAACTCTGCAGCTCCAAGAGGTAACTCTAATTCAACTCTTTAGTTCCAAATGGTAACTCCAATTCAACTCTTTAGTTCCAAGAGGTAACTCCATTTCAACTCTTCAGTTCCAAGAGGTGACTCCAAATCAACTCTTTAGTTCCAAGAGGTAACTCACAAATCAATTCTTCAGTTGACTAAACCATCCCCTCTTCTCTTTAGTTAAGAGGTGGAGTTTACTTATTGCTTCTCCAGTTCCTTTTGATCTCATCCATCCATTCTCAAGTTTTTGGGATCGATCTCATCCGCCCAAATTATTTCCATTTCTATATAATCAACCCTTCTCAACCATTTGAAGGTCTGGATTTCAAACTATTGTGCACAGTTACTCTGCAGGATTCTTGTACGAAGCACAAAGAAAAATCATTATCATATTGATCTCATATTCTCAACACTCCCAACTCATAGATTTTTTCGATGCTAGTACCAAGCACCCTTCATACAACATTTTAAAAGGAGTAGAGAGAAGCAATAAATGCTTCAAGCATTGTGGTTTGCATTTGTTTATTTTCCCCTTTGATGCTTGTTATTTTATTGTTCATAGATTAATTCTTAGTAGTTTTATTGATTTATTTCATTGCAAATTGGTGCTTCTAACACTTGTTTAAGTGTGAAGAATTAGATCCTATACAATAGGATAATGTTTATATACCTTTGCATATCTCGTTGTTTCCAATCAAGGATATCTAAGCCAATGGTCTAACTATCTCAAGCCCAAATAAACATAAGGAACCTATCTACCCTATCAAAGATAGTATTTGAGCTCCACCTCCTATTATTCTAACTGGATATCATATTATTTGGTTTTATGTCCACCAAGTTTTAAAAAGCTATATTAACCCTCAAGAGATTTGAAGAATGCTCGAGCTTAGAAACACCTCCTCTTTTTCATCCATATTTAAAAACAACATTGAAATCCCCTCTGAATATCCAAAGAAGATAAGTGGCAAGGGATCTAACCATCCTGATACAGGACCAAAGCAAAGACTTTCTAGAGAGATCAGTCAAATCATACACATTGGTGAGAAGATTGAATTCCTCATATTCCAAAATCAAATCCACGGTAAACATCGAAGATCTACTGAAAACTCACCACATAGGAACACTTTTTTCTAGTTCCTAGAGATAAACCACACCACCTAAATTATCCTAAGCTCTAATAGATTGGCAATAAATTCTAACCCTATGCTTGTAATCCAAGCTCGCAAGTGAACCCTATCTTCTTTGGGATTACGATTAAAAAGTCTCAAAAAGGGGACTCTAGAGAAGACTCCTAAGGTTAGTAGAAAGAATGAAGGAAAAATAAAAACTAATTAGCGAGACATTGGTCAAGTCTAGACCAGTGAAATCATTAATTCACCATTCTCTCCATCTCAAAAATGATTTTCCTTTCATGGAATGTAAGAGTTAAGAATAGCATCCCTAGACAAATGGCTATTAAAGATTTGATTGTTTTCACTGTATAGATATTGTCTTCATCTAGGAAAAAGATGATTTCAATGTTGTTTTAAGTATGGCTGAAAAAAAGGCGTTGCTAGGCGTTAGCGTTCTTCAAATCTCTTGAGAGATAATATAGCTTTTTTGAACTTGGTGGATATAAAGTTAGCTAATTACACTAAAGGAGTTCCCTATCTAAACATGATCAACTAACTTTCCAAATCAAAGGTTCATATTCAAGGATAGACATGCAAGATGATTGCAATGTCTGTCATCGTTGGATCATTTTTAACTTTTTCATCACCGTCATTTTATTTTTTTTTAATTTTTATTATAAATTTTTTATCACCGCTATTTTATTTTTTGATGCTCTCATTTCTTTGAAATCCACCATTCTTTTCCCTTCCAGACAAAGTGAATTTATTGACAATAGATTGAAGTGCCTAATCTAGTTGCGTTCGATTGCTTATTGCCACATTGCATTTGAAAGATAATTTATGTAGAATATTGCTAATTTAAGGACAATAACTGTATAGTCTTGTGTCTACACACTCAAACAAGAGGGTTATTAACACTGATTTGCAATGAAAGAAATAAAAAAACTACTAAGAATGAGCCTATGAACAATATAATAAGAAATGTTCCCACTCAACAAAGTTCCCGCTCTGCTGGTTTTTTGAATTCATGTTGGCTTTGGCCTCATCTACACCTGGTAGTTCTCTTTCCAGACCTGTTACTTGTGTTTTCACATAGGGATGATAGAGTTTGCTTTGTTTCCAATACAGGCTTTGGTTCATCTACGGTTTCAGTCTTAGATGACTCTTCTTACTCACAAAATATGGTGAGTAATGATTCCATTTTGTCTAGCCCTGAGAAGGTGGGGGTAGATAAGGAATGTCAGTTGGGGGGTTGGAAGAATGCGGCGTTAGGAAAGGAGACCCATGACTCCCTAGATGTCATTGAATGTACTACGCATGAGTTTGGTACAGATATCTTTGTCCCTGATGGGGTAGTTTAGCATTTATGCCTCGCTACATTTTTTTCTAGTGGGGAGGTTCATTTCCTTAGGCCCACCATTGATATGGTACGATGGTGGTGTGCCACTGCTAGATGGAAAGTTAAAGGGAACCTTGTTGTCTCGGCCATGCCTGGGGGCCTATTTCTCTTTAAATTTAATGCGGCGATGGATTTCACCCATGTTTCCACTAGAAACTGGTGTTATGGGAAGCATCATCTTTTAATGGCAAAATGGAAGCCTGGGTTTAACCCAGAAGTGGAGCTTTAGAAGGTTGCACCGGTGTGTGTCCATCTCCCAGGGCTCCCCCTAGAATTTTGGGATGATAAAGTGCTCTGTTGGATAGGGAACTCATTTGGCCAATATGTGTCAGCAGATTATGTTACTTTGCAAAAGTCAAGGCTGGTGTTTGTGAGATTCTATGTGAATGTTACTATGAATAAACCCCTCCCCAACTTTGTGATGCTGAAACCTAAATGGGGAAACTAGAATCAAGCCATTGTGTATGATAATGCCACCCTCCACTACCAGCAGTGTGATAAACATGGCCATGTTGTGGCAGATTACAAGTTCATCCCCCGGTTGGATGGAGGGGATTCAGAGATACTTATCACAATGGCTCTTATTGACTCTATTGTCGTCAACCCTTTGGCTGGGAGGGGGTGGAGCAAGGACTCTTGGATGCTTTTCTCCCTCCATTGATTGGTGCAAAGGACAGTCACAAATCTTTGGAGAAGACTGGAGAGGATAAGGATAAGATGGTTGAATAGGAGATAACCTTGGAGGAGGGAGAATTTTTTGAAGTCTTGGATGATATCTCTAACTCCAAAAGGGAAATCCCAAAGAAAGAGAAAAAAAAGGGAGAAGAGAGTTTGTTGCGTTTGACTTATAGAAAGAAGAAAGGGGGTGACTCAGGAGAGGATGGTATCCTTAGTGATTTGGGGGAGGTGAGGGCACCTAATTTTGGTTCCCCTTCCTAAAATGGTGGGATAAAGGTTAAGTTGATTACACTATCGGCCCCTTCTTTGTCGCCAGATAGTCTCCTGGACTGGTCGGAACCAAAGAGGAAAATGAGAGGGGGAAAAAGGCAAATGTGGGAAATGAATCCAAGGTTCGTCAACCCAAGGTGAGGTCAGTGAGAGCTAAGGTAGTAGCAAGGGAAATTTCTAGTGGATGACAATTAACCTTAGGATACTCCCAGAAAAGTAGAAAATGAAGTTCCTCTCTTGGAACTTGAAGGGCATGAATAGCCCCCAAAAAAAATATGATTTGAAGAAGTATATAATAGATTTTAAATTTGATGTGGTTCTAATCTAGGAATTTAAGATGACATATCAAAATTTTGCTCTTCTCGTTGATAAAATATGGCCTGGTGTTGCCTTCCTCTATAGTGAAGCAGATGGGGCCTTACGTGGGGTGGCTACTCTCTGGAACCCAAGTAAGCTATTTGGTAATGCTGTGACTTTTTATAATAAATATCTTGTTGGTTTTTTTTCTTGGAACAATGTTTCCTGGTACATGTATAATATTTATGCTCCTAATATTAGAAGTGATCACAGTAAAATGTGGGGAGAGATTACTAACCTTATGACTGCTGATCAGAGGTACCCCATAATGTGTGTAGGGGATTTTAATACCCCCCTTTTTCCTTGAGAGAAGATGAGGGGAACCCAAGATTATTTGGATAGTATGCAAGACTTGGCAGACTTTATGAGAACTAATGACTTGATTGATATAGATGTGCAAGGAATGACCTTCACATGGTCCAAAAATAGAAAAGGAAACCATCTTATCCAAGTTAGACTGGATAGATGGATGATTATGAGAGGTTTGGATATTGCTCCAACAGTTGGCCTGTCTCACCTCTCTAGGATGGTTTCTGATCATTCCCCTCTAATTCTCAATTGGGATGAGAAGACTGGGAGTGGGCCTTGACCTAACTACTATGAGATAATGTGGCACTCCCATCCTGACTTCATGGAATGTATTATACGTTGGTGGGAAATTCCTATTAGGGGAATGACTATGCTTAGAATTTCCAAAAAGTCACATATGATAAGGAGGGAGGCCCATGGGTGGAGTAAGACTAGGTTTAGAGACATATTTCAAAGCAAGAAAGAGATTGAGGAAAAACTTAAATTATTATAGGAAGGAATGGACAGGAGTGATTCCTCCTATACTAATAATTGTGAAGAGGAGGTGTGGAAAAATAAATGGAAAGATAATCTAAAGAGGGAAGAAATTTACAGGAAGTAAAGGTCTAGAGTCCAAAGGCTCAAGGAAGGGGATAGGAATTTGGTCTTCTTCCACAGGTCCGCTTCTATTCATAAAATAAGGAATACCATTAAATACCTAAGGAACGGGGGGAATCAAGTGCTTTTGGAGGATGAGGATATTGGTAGGTTTTCTGCGGAGTTCTTTCAGGATACCTACCAATGCCCAGTTTGGCGGAATTCAGTTGACATTTCCTATTGGCTCCTGGAGGCTATCGCGACTGTCATTAGTGAGGAGGAAAATGGTGAATTGTTGCATCAGGTTTCAGAGGAGGAGGTAAAAAATGTTGTGTTCTCCATGGGGGCTTATAAATCTCCTAGACTGGATGGCTTTCCTCCAACCTTCTTCCAGCAATTCTGGGAGATTATCAAGTATGACTTGATCCATGCGGCCTGTGATTTTGTTAGAACTAAAAACATCCTGAAGAAACTTAATAATACACACATTGTGTTGGTCCCTAAGGTCTTGGATCCTCAGAGTATGGGATACTTCTACCCCATTTTCCTCTATAACACCATATACAAAATTATGTCTGAAATCTTGGCTAATAGAATAAAACCTCTTCTAAGCAAAATTATTAATCCCAACCAGAAAGGTTTCAAACCAGGTAGAAAAATTCTGGATGTGATGATTACCTACCATGAGATCATTCATTCTATGGATACAAGCAATAATTATAGGATAATGATGAAGCTGGACATCTCTAAGGCTTATGATAAAGTTTTCTGAGATTTCATGTATGCAGTTCTCTGAAAATTTGGGTTTCATGAAAGATTCGTAAAAAATATAAAGGTGGTGGTGGAAATGGTTGACTTTGTATTTTTAGTCAATG
This sequence comes from Thuja plicata, assembly GCA_018584345.1. Lineage (NCBI taxonomy): Eukaryota > Viridiplantae > Streptophyta > Pinopsida > Cupressales > Cupressaceae > Thuja > Thuja plicata. The sequence continues at coordinate 3,036,543 of MU224910.1, read as the reverse complement.
ACTCTTTGTGGGGGTCTTTTATGCCAGAAAGGGGTTTCTGGCAAGGGGACCCACTTTTCCCTACCTTTTCCTGATGGTTGTGGAGGTGCTGGCTCGTAACCTCCTGAAGCTGAAGAGGATTGGATCCATTGCTAGTTTTAAAAAAACCTCCACCCTCCCTCTAGAATTTATCCAATAGTTTTTGGATGATACATTTCTCTTTGGAAAATCATGTATCAAAGAATCTAGGGAATGGAAAAAGTTGTTGAATAGATATGCGGAGGCTTCGAGACAACTGATCAACTACTATAAGAGAAAATATATTTATTCAATACAGAGAATAGAACATGATAGAAGATTGTGGAATACCTCAGTTGTATGGGGGCTGAGCTTTTGAACACTTATCTAGGGTCCCGTTCATGGTTAAGGAGGTCTCAGACCAATTCTGGAACACCATTCTGGAGAAATTACAGAAAAGACTAGCTGGTTGGAAGAGGAAAGTGCTTAGCAACGCGGGGAAGCTTCAGTTGTTGTCTGCAACCCTCCAAGGTATCCCTACTTACTTCCTCTCTTTTTAAAGTCATGGAAAAAATGGCAGAGAAGCTTGAGAAAATTTAGATAAATTTCTTGTGGACGGGGGTGGAGGGAAAAGCTAGAATGAGCCTGGTTAGTTGGGATATGTTCTGTCAACCAAAGGCTAAGGGAGGACTAGGAGTGAGGAAATTAAAAGACCTAAATAAGGCTTTAATTACCAAAATTGGTTGGCAGCTTTCCAGGGGTTCCACCGACTGGTGAAGGATTATGAAGGCTGAGTATTTTAATAACACCTCCCATTTCCCTTTTAGTCAGGGTTTACTGACTGGATCTAAAATTTTGAACTTTATAGCTAAGTGTAAAGGATCCCTATTAAGGGGGATGAAATGGATTTTGGGTGATGGTAATCATATCAATTTCTGGGAGGATAGGTGGATTAGTGATAAACCTTTAAGTAAGGACAAGTTTTGTTACAATAGAGATAGACTGGAATATTTCTTTGGAAGTAAAGTTAAAGGTTACATTTCTCAGGACATGAAATGAAAAAACTTGGCAAAAGCCTATAATGACCATACTCAGGTCCCCCTTTTTTTTAAAGAGATTCAAGTGTTGTTGGAGGGGATTAGGATCCCCATCTCTCAGATAGATGACAAAGTGATTTGGTACCATAACAAGTTGGGGGAGGTCACAGTGAAATCGACTTATTTAGTTAATTCTAAGAAGGTGGCAGATGAGAAATTGTGGGGTAGTGTTTGGACCCCATAGCTAATCGCTAAAATACAAATTTTCTAGTGGACGGTGATGCACAAGAAGATTCTTACACTAGACAACCTCCAGAAGCAGGGTATCCAGCTAGTTAACATGTGTGCTATGTGTAAAAACTAGGAAGAGACCATAAATAGTTTCTTAATTCATTGTCCTTATGCGTCTAAGGTGTGGTCCAAAATTTTGTTCAAAATGCAACTTGATTGGGTGTTTTTGGAGAATGTTAACCAATTTTTCATTAATTTGGGCCATTGTCAGTTCATCCGATCATTTGTCTCCTTTGGAAAATGTTAATCCTGCATGTGTGTTGGAGCCTATGGAAAGAAAGAAATAATAGGGTGTTTAGGGGGGAAGAAATTGAGGTTGAGGGGACGGTGAGTTCTGTTGTCAATCTTCTGCGGGAAAACCTGGAGACTTTCTGGGGAAGAGTTCCTAACTGCCCCCCTAAAGAGGTAGATTATAGACTGGCCCATGTTTGGAAGCTCCCTAACTTCTTTTTTATTTTTGATAACTCTAAGGTGGTTGCGAGGAGGAATACTCATTGGGCCCCCCAGAAGATACGTTCTTCAAGCTAAATTTTGATGGGGTTGTCCATGGGGTTGCTGCGGGAGGAGGTATTATTACAGATCACCTAGGGAAGATGATTATAGCATATGTGGTTAATCTTGGACTGGGTACCAATAATGTGGTAGAAATATATGCCTTATTATGGGGGCTTAAAATGGTAGTTACCGTGGGTATCGAGAAATTGATTATTGAAGGTGACTCAAAAATTGTGATTGAGCTGATCAAGGGAAACTACAGGGCCAGTTGGCAAATGTCTAATCTTCTACAGGACATCTGGATGTTCCTCCCTAGGCTAGAGGAATTTAGGCTACAACACATTTACATAGAATGAAATGTGGTGGCAGCCACTGATTTATCTATGTATGGGGCTAAGTGCTGGATAAATTTAAATTCTCTGACGAAGCACACTATTTTGCTTGTCGAGAAAGAAATGAATCAAGCCATTAAATGATGAGGTAAAAGGATAATGCTTATTGGAGGACAAAGGCAGCTTGTAAAGTTACGAGACACGGTATGAATTCAAACTTTAAAAGTGAAATTGGATAGATACTTAATTTTAGTAACTTGCTGATTAGATGGGTCATTATTACCTTTTCTGTTGATGGTACAGGCACTTTTAAGAGAAATATTGATGTGGAGATTGGAACGATACTTGAGATTTTTGATAAGAAGGTCAGGCTTTATTGGTGTTTTATTTCCAAGATATGCAATCATTTATTCTCATGGGTTGTCATAGCTTTCATTATGGCTACCTATGTGAATAGTACCTCCTGTGGGTCAAATTACCATCTTGTAATTAAAGTGATTAGAATTAGCACTAATTGGAATTTTGTTCTCTGCAACTTTGGTTGTTTGATTTGGGTGTGTTGTGAGGGTTGTTTGAGTTGGGGTTGGCCTAGGAATAGACTGTGTGGTGGTAGTTGGGTTGTGATGTTGCTAGAGCCCCAGGAAGAGGAGTTTCTTTCTAAGAACAACATTGAGATGGGTGGCGACATGGGCCGGGTGGAACGGCCCAAAATTGAAGCTGGGTTTTTCAAGAACCCATGTGTTCCTATGTACCTGAAGGAAGGAGGTCTTTACCCTTACATGGAAGCCATGGAGGGAAGTGATGAGAATATTTCTATGTAGTTGGTGGATTCTTGGGAGGAACACAATGTTACCATTAATAGTATAACCTTCAAAATTAATGAAGAGGTTATTGGCTAAGCCGTGAGGATTTCTATGGAGGGAAGTAAGCGAAAGAAGGTGTCTAAGAGAAGGGATGATACAAGTTTCAAAATATTTTTCAAAAAGATAGAGATTCTTGTTCGGTTCCGTGGTGGGTTCAAATGGGTCGGCTTGCCTGATCCTTAGAATGAGGTAAGTTTGATTATTATGAAGTACCTTACTTTAGAAGGTAGGTTTGGGACTTGTTACAATTATCACTTCCCTCTATTAAACCATTTTTGGTACAATAAAGAAATCTCCTTTCCTTTTTTTTGGCTGCACTCATTGGAAGATTTTGTGGTTGATGTGAGGTTAAAGAAAAGAATAAAGCTGAAATTTTGCATTCTCCACCAAGGCCTCATCCTGCATCTTTACAATTTCCACTGTGATTTTTTCCCTCCTAGAATTGTTACTTTGCAGGAAATTATTACCCCCGCTACTAATGATCCTAATGAGACTGCAGTTTCCCGGTCTCAACCTAGCTCGTCCTCGAAAATGCCTACTCCTGTGAAGAATAATCTTAAGAATACTCGCCAAGACAAAGTTGATCTAGAGGGAGAAGTTCAAATTAAAATTGTCTTAGAGGAGGATAAGGATGAAAATGATAGTAGGAGGAGGTCCCACAAGATTGCATCCAACACTCGGTTTAAACAGAAGGCAATTAGGAAGAGATATCTGGAGGCAGAAGATGAAGAGGGGGATTCAGAGGAGGAATAAAGGAGGAGAAAAGGAAGTAGTGAAGACAAAAAGAAAGGGAAAAAATTAAAACTAAGGAGGAAAACTTAGATAAAGGCAAAGGTAAAGAGTCCCCGACTAAGGAGAGAGGTGAGAAAAGCTAGGAATCTTCCAAGATTTTGGCTAGTTTTAAACTGCCCATGGTTGATTTCTCCAAAAGAATTTTTGGGAGAATAGATGACAGAGTCTTCTCTCACCTCTACCTCACCTTTAGGTAAACTGAAGGTTAATGCAGCTAAATAGAAAATAGGGGGGAATAAGGATGAGGTCCCGGAGGTATGCGGCGAGGAGGTTAAGGCCGACTTGAATCATATGAAGGGGGATATTAAGCGGCTCCAGGACCTAATTCAGTTTTTGGGATCCAAAAATTATCTTCAGGTGATGAAGGAGGAAATCATGGAGCTAGGGGAGAGGTCCAATAGAATTATGAATTTCACAGTTAAAGTTATGCATTATATGGCTATGACTCTTCAACTCCTTCACCTGGAGAATTTGAATAATTCTGATAAGGATAATGATGGGAAGCTCTTCCAGTTTCTTGTTGATGACTGGCTTAAGCTGTTGCTCAATGGTGGGGGGAAAACCCCAAGTGATCCTCCTTCTGTTCTTTTGATGTCTTTTTTTTCTTGCTACTTTTGGTGCACGACCGGTTTAGGCCTATTTTTTATGGTGTTTTTTTTATCTATGATGGTCGTAAGACTGTTTTCTTATTTTTTGCTAACTGTAAGACTTTGATGAACTTTAGCTACTGTTATTTACAAACTGGTGACCAATTTCATTGTGAAGTTGGGGTCTGTCAGTGATCATAGGCTGGTTACCAATTACGTGATAAGTTGGGGCTTGTGATCACTTAGTTTTTTTATTTTAAGAAGGGGATAAGCTGAGGGTATGTTGTTTTTGGTTTTGTTCTGGTAGTCTGGAACTTCTTTCGTTGGCTTTGGTTTCTATGTTTGGGTCAGCCCTCTAGTTTTGGGTGCTTTTTTAATCAAAAACAAATGTTAGAAAGGAAAATAAATAAATGCCAACCCCAATGCTTGAAGCTTCTATTGTTTCTCTCTACTCCTTATGAAATTTTGTATGGATGGTGCTCAATATTGGCATTGACATCATCTGTGACTTGGGAGTGTTGAGAAAATGAGATACAAATGATAATGATTTTTCTTGAGGCTTCATACAAAAATATTGCATAGCAATTGTGCACAAAGCTGGAGATCATGGATCCTCTCAAATGGTTGAGAAGGGTTGATTATATAGAATATGGAAATGATTTGGATGGATGAGATTGATCCCAGATACTTTGAAATGGACGGTTGAGATCAATAAGAACTAAAGAAGGAATCGGTAAACTTCCCCTCTTGACTGAAGAGAAGAGAAAATGGTTGAGTCAATTGTAGAGTTGATTATGAGTTCCCTTTTTCGAACTAGAGAGAAAGTGGATAAATTTATGCAATCATAGAGATGGCACATGAGTTCCCTTTTTGAACTGGAGAGAAGATGGATCAATTTATGCAATCACAAAGATAGCACATGAGTTCCCTTTTTGAACTAGAGAGAAGACAGAGCAATTTATGCAATCACACAGATAGCACATGAGTTCCCTTTTTTGAACTGAAGAGAAGATTTATCTGATTATTTAATTGATTTAGAAATTAAAATACTCATAAATGAGACATTGGAATTCTATTTTGATTTAAAATAGAATTAAGAGTGGAATTAAATTGATTTAATTAGAACAATAATCAATAAGTTTAAATATTTGAATTTAAACTTTAGAAAATTGAATTTAATTAACTAATAAATATTAATTAATTAAGGTTTATTAATTAAATAAAATATATTATTTAATTAATTTTGGAGAAATGATTAGAGGATTAGAGGATTAGATTTAGAAGATGATTAACTAATTATTAAAGAAACAATTAATTAATAAGTTTAAATAATTAAATTTAAAATTTTAGGAAATTGAACTTATTTAACTAATAAATATTAATTAATTAAGGTCCATTAATTAAATAAAATTAATTATTCAATTAATTTTGAAGAAATGATTAAATGATTAGAGGATCATATTGAGAAGAAATAGATGATTAAACTAATGATTAAAGAAACCATTAATTAATAAGTTCAAATAATTAAATTTAAACTTTTAGGAAATTGAACTTAATTAGCTAATAAAGATTAATTAATTAAATAAAATTAATTATTTAATTAATTTTGAAGAAATGATTAAATGATTAGAGGATCAGATTTAGAAGAAATAGATGATTTAACTAATGATTAAAGAAACCATTATTTAATGGAGGAAAATTAGTAATTAAATGCAAGGTCACAATTATGTCCATATTAGGGTGTCTACATTTGCCCCTCTTTGATACAATGTGATTCATCACATTGTGTGAAAGAATTTTCAGATTTAATGTTTCCCCAACTTGCCCCAGTGACAACAGGTGGACTATATGCCCCCTCAACAAATTAAGCATAAACAATGTGTTAGATGAGCATTAATTTTTTATAATGTTGAATCACTATCTGATGATGATGAATGCATTCGTGTGTTAGTTATGATGTTATTGATGATAAATGTATTGATTATATGATCTAATATGTATATGTTTTAAATTTTTCTTATGCAATAAATGAATGCAAACCTAAAATGCACATTGTATCTGAGTACAAGCGTGTGTTGGTTAGAAGAAAGTTAGTGAGAGATTAGTTTGGAAAAAAAGAATGATTGATGAAACCAATTTGTTGTCATACATTTAAATCTTTATTCATCATTACACCTTATTATGAAAAGAAAGAGATACAAATTCACCTAGATATTGACCATCTAGATACCGCTACAATCTCTGATAACAAAAAGCAGATAAAAGCAAAAGAATGTTCAATTCTTTTGTAGGGATTAGCTCAGATTGTAGAACTGTGTGGCTTCCAGATGCATGACAACTCCTATCACATTTATCTTGAATCATCTTTTTCCCATAATTAAATTGAAACACTCCACAAACAACAAACAAAGAAAATAGGATTATGATCCATCATAGCCACTCTCACCACTCAGTGGTATCCTTGAGGAGCGTAAGAACACAATCACGAAAGATAAATTGATAACAAATTGACATGACTGGCCTAGTCAACAACCTTATTGTTCCTTGATTGACTTAGTATATATGTCACTATCTAAGATAATTGATAGCTTGATTAATGATAGATTGAATCATTCGATTGATGACAGATTGGATTGCTGATAAATTGAGTCACATGAGTCCATTGTCAATTTGTAAATCTCATAGTTTTGACATTTGATTGATTGTGTTGGTGCTCAAATCAATAGATTGGATTTCCTATGGACTTGCCAATCCAATGCTTGGAAACCCAAGTGATTTGGCCAACTAACAAGTCACAACCAAGGCAAGGTTGGAACTTTTGCAATTCTGGCTCTGCAAAACCAAGGTTGGTAGGCCTATACCTTGACTTATCCTTCAAGTTACAAGGATTTTTATAGCAGATAAGTAACACTTCAACCTTCTCTCTCAAGTATGGAAAGGCACTTGAAACAAATCGATCTAACTAAAAGTAATGTATCATGAACTGTAAATTGAAATACTTTAAGTAATTGAAAGAATGTTTAGTAAATGTGTACGTAATTTGAAATGAATAGATAGATAAGATATCACAAAATTATAAACAATGAACTGAATAACTATAATCCAAATAATGATTAGACCAGTTCCTTATTCTACCATGGGAAATAGAGTCAAGATCATTCCAATCTTATGTTCAACCTCAGAGACAGTTTTACAAGAAAA
>MU224910.1:3011557-3025346 GCA_018584345.1 Thuja plicata | reverse complement strand
TAAAATGATAATGAAACTATTACACGTGAAAGAAAAAGGACTTATCTTTATTGATTTTGAAAAAATAGTACATCCAAGTCCATGTTATACTTGTTGATTAAAAACTATCCAAATATGTGAAATTGTAATATATTGTATTGTCCTCTCTTTACATTTTATATTATGTATATATATGTGTTTGAGTGGCTTTCACGCCTCTTTAAGGTGAAAAGACACAACCCTTATTATAAAATATTTTGAAAAAACAATAAACTAACTAAAAAATAACTACCTAACTTTCGGATTTGGCTTTGGTCAAAAATCCAAAACAAATTGTGAAAATCTAAGATTTTTTCTGGAGATGGAAAATTTGATTTCCCGAACTGGGTCAGCTTTAGATTTTTAAAATTTGACCATCTTCAACCTTTGTTGGCATCATCTTTTTAGCGGGTTGAAATTTCAGCATTTTCTGAAGGCTTCGATTAGTTAGTTCTATTTAATTGTGTCATAAAGCTTCCTTTAATTTTTTTAGTATGGAGAAACTTGCTTCTTGATAATGGATTGGGACTTCGAAATTCTCAAAATTTAGGGTACCACCAGATTGTTTGATCATCATTTGCTTGTTTATGACTGAGATGATTTATTGCAGAGATTTTCACAATATTCAATTTTTTTGATGATTGATTTCTTCAGGACATTTTGCTCTTTTTAGGATTTTTTACTCTTTTTAGATTTTTTCAAGGACTTTTTAGAATTTTTAGATTTTATCAACACTTTTTGCTATTTTTAGGGATTTTTTTAGGACTTTTTAGATTTTTTAGGACATTTTAGACTGCCCCCCGCCCCCCCATTTGGTAAGTCAGTATAAGCCATGGATAAGTGTGATGTCTCCAAGGGGATATTGCTTCTGTAATAAGTTTGGGTACTCAATCTTGCATTCAGGGAGCACAAGCTTAATCTTTTGGAGTTCATTGATGGCAAAGTGAGACCTTAACACTTGGTGCATGTTTCCCATGTTTTCACCAAGGTACCTGCCCAATAGTCCCTGTTTGCCAGGTTTTCACTTAGAGAGATTTTATTTCTCTTTACATTTTTTTTGCATTATTTTTTTTTATTATCGCCAAGGTGCTTGTTCGTCAGGTTTTCACCAAGGTAAATTTTTATATTTTTTTATTTTTTTTGTAGTTTTTTTAGGATCATATATGACATGTATACTTGGCCTTGAGATCTCAGGCATAGAACCTTTTTAGGTGCATGTTGTTGATATAATCAGGGATTTGATATCCTTCCTGAGTTGCCAGTTGATATACCCCATTGTCACATGATTTGATAATAACGTACGATCCTAGTTAATTAGGCTCAAACTTGCCTGGTTTAACTCTTTCTACTTGATTCTTCTGATTTTCCATGAGGATGAGATCTCCTACCTCAAAGTTACATGGCCTGACTTTCTTGTGATAATTTATTCTAAGGAAATTCTGATAGCCTTGTAAGTGATTCATTGCATGTTGGAGTTTCTCATCTAGTAGTTATATTTCACTAAGTCTTGCAACTTTGTAGTCTTCATCTGATATGATATTCTTCAGTGATATTATGAGGGATGGGAATTCAATTTCGAGGGGTAGAACCACCTCTGATCCATATACCAAGGAGAAGGGAGTTTCTCCTGTAGGTGTTCTCACACTTGTTTTGTATGCCTATAATGCGGGACTGAGCTGCAAATGCCAGTCTCAACCTGATTCATTGACAGTTTTCTTCAACATTTTTCAAGATTTTTTTGTTAGTTGTCTCAGCTTGTCCATTTCCTTGGGGGTAGTAAAAGGAAGAGAAACCTTGTTTTGTTTGGAACTTCTTACAGATATCTTCAACATCTTTGTTTGGAAAAGGTAAACTGTGATTAGTAAGTATGGTTTGAGGGATCCCATACCGATAGATGATGTGATTTAGAATAAACATGGAGATCTTCTTACTAGTGATATATGTCAGAGGAATTGCTTCCACCAATTTGGTAAAGTATTCTATTGCTATAATTATGTATTTATGACCATTAGAGGAAGTGGGTGTAATCTTTCCCACTAAGTCAAATCCCCATTTTGAACAGGGTCACAGTGAAGTAATGGGGTGGAGGTCTTGAGCTGCCATGTGAATAAGATCTCCATGTATCTGACATTGTTAGCATCTTTGTACATACTTATGGGTATCTATCTCTACAGTCGGCCAATAGTATCCCATCCTGATGATTTTCTTTGCTAAACTGTTACCACCTGTGTGAGCCCCATAAACAACTTCCTGTACCCCGTATAAGGATATATGGGATTCTATGGAAGTGAGACTTATTAAAAGCATTCCATATAGACTTTTTCTATACAAAGTATTAGCAAGAAGGGCGTACCTAGAGGCTTGTTGGATAAGGGACTTTTTTTGGTTTCTAGATAGGTCAGGCGGTAGGTTTTTGTCTTGTAGGTAATTATACACGTCATTGTACCAAGAAGAATTAGGACCAACAAGGACACATAGTGGTTCTATTATTGGAACCTTATAGGCTGGTATTATCAATTGTTCTACCAGAAATTGGAATTTGGTTTCATTACCTGGCATGTCGATCAAAGATGCTATAGTTGTCATCACATATACTGCTTTTCCCTGAACCCTTGGAATTTGTTCAAATGTAATGTAATGAAAAGAAGCACATAGTTTTTCCATCACCTGTCTATATGGGACAAGTTTTTTTTTGTCTTTGGTCATGTAACCATTGTTGACTTGACCGATAACCATATAGGAATCACCATAAACTCTTAGGTTCTTTATTTTATATTGTATAGCCATTTTTAATTCGATGAACAAATCTTCATACTCAGCTATGCTATTTGTACATGGAAAATTGATTCAAAAATATTTAGGAATTGCATCATTTTGTGGAGTGATGAGTACCATTCCTACTCTTGCACCATGGTTTATATATGATCCATCAAAGAATAGATGCCAGACTTCTATTACCGGTTGTACTGTAAGAATTGATTCATCTGGAAAATTAGACACTGTATGTTGATAATTTGGAATCGGTGCTTCTGCCAGATGATCAACAATAACCTTCCCTTTGATTTCCTTCTAATTCACATCTTCAATATCAAATTTTCTTAAGATCATGACCCATTTAGCGAGTCATCCAGTTAATGCTACTTTACTCAACAAGTATTTTAATGGATCTATGTGTGCAATGAGATTTGTTTGATGAATTAGCATATAATATCTTAAATTTTGATAATCGAAGACAATTGCAAGACATGCTTTTTCTATTGCTGAGTAATTGAGTTCATACCCCACCAACATGTTGGAAGCTACAATTGAAACAACTGTTATATTGTCATTGATGTCAAACCTTAACTTGTAAGAATATTTCTATCTAGTAAAGTGACATATCAATTGAATGATGAAGAAGATATGAAAAGAGGAGATAAAAAGAAGACCTAGTGAAATGGTTGAGTTATGAGAAACTACAATGGGTACTTGATTTTATTGCAAATTGACAACTTATTGTGTTGTTTATCTTTAACACCTAGTGAAGAATGGAAGACTAAAAGCTTACTCTTGACTGAGAAAAAGAGCAGAAGATTAAGGAACTTAAGTTTAAGAAGTAAATGTTGAGTTATATAATGTCGACCGAGCATCGGTATTTACTGAGTTATCTAGTGATGACCGAGTGGAAGAACATAGTGATGACCGAGTGTCAATATTTTACAGTTTGTGAAAGATTTGAGATCCCAATCGACAAAGTTTAATTCTTGAGATATGTAAAGAGTATTTAAGATAAATATGAATGTTGTGGAGCATTTAATATATGTTTAACCATTTCTATGTATGGATTTAAGGAGTTTTGAGATGTATCTATAAAGTAGACGGAGAATGATATGTTGGAAGGATTCATTGGATATGACCAAACCCTAAGATCTACGGTGATGATTAAGAATAAAAAATATCGAGCTACCTAATCAGAGAGGTATAAGATTAACCTAATGGCATGTTATGAATGTAGATGTTGATTCATTTGATTGGAAAATCTAAGGAGAAGGTAGAGAAGGTTGAGAAGAGCAGTATAGAACTGTGAAGTGGTGATTGCTTGACGAATTTCCAAGAAGATCAGAGAGACAAAGATGATAATGGAGGCCAGTCAGTGAATTAGCATTTGAGAAAAAGTGGATTTGTATTTGCAAAGTGAGTTGTATGTTTCATATCAAAATTGTTGTTACTTTCTACCCATTGTATCAGTAAAAATCCTTTAATCAAGGTTGACCTAACAGTCATATTGTAAATCCTTTAATCAAGGTGACATTCTAATAGAATGATCTAAGTCCTCTAACAAGGATCACTTTTAATAAGGTGACTAAATCCTTTAACAGGGTCACACCTAACAGTGTGTATTGTAACCTTTAACAGGGTTGGATCCTCACAGAGCTCACTTTAGAAGAGTGAAATATTGGTAGCATGTTACTGGTGGTTTTCCCATATTGGGTTTCGACGTTAAATCTTGGTGTCATACTTGTGTGAATGTTATTTGATGTGTTGTACTATTAAGAGTTTTATATTCTCCGAGTTGATTACTTTAGGACAAGGGACTGCAAGTTTGTGTTATTAATCATATGTTATAGAGACTGAGTGGATTGTTGAGTAGATCTAAGTTGGTTAAAGTGTTTGAAAGTTCAATTGGTACATCTGGACCCAAGGATAACTGATTCACACCCCCCCCCTCTCATTTATTCTAAATAATTCTAACATAGAATTATAATAATGTAGTAGATGGCCCTTTCCTTTTCTTGATCATCATGTTGAGCCAAAAGAACACCTAGTGTTGATTCTATTGATGATATATATAAAAGAAGTGGTTTGCCTAGAATTGGTGGCACCAAAACAAGTAATTTCAGTAGTTAAGATTTCAAAGTTTGAAAATACTTTTGGCATTTTTCTTCCCATAAAAATATTATGTCTTTATGTAGTAAGTGTTGGAATGGATGACACTTATCTACTAGTTGGGTGATGAATCTCTTGATAGATTGTAATCTTCCTTGTAAACCCCGTAGTTGTCTCAGATTTATTGGTGGTGGCATGTCAAGGATGACCTTAACCTTTTCTAGATCTACTTCAATTCCTCTATGTGATACAATGAAACCAAGGAGTTTACCAGTAATAACTCTGAATGCACATTTCTTTGGACTGAGTCGTACCTTGTATTCTTACATTCTATCGAATATGTGACCCAAAATTTGTAGATGAGTTTCCCTAAGTGTTGACTTGGCTAGTATGTCATTGACATAATCCTCCCTTATTTTTTGAATCATATCATAAAATATTGTTGTCATGGCACGTTGATAGGCAACACTTGCATTCTTGAGGCCAAATGGCATCACATTCGAGCAATAAGTACCTCATGCATAATTAAATGTTGTCTTATGTTGATATTCATGTTTGGTCATAGGAAATAATATTTTGGACATGCTTTGTTTAGGTCCCTGAATTATGTGCATATTCGAATCTGACCACAATATTTTTTAATTGGTACCAGATTTGATATCCAGTCTGCATATGGGATGAGTCTTATGAAACCTGCATCTAAAATTTTCTTCAGTTCATCTTTGACAAGAAGAGAAATGTGAGGATGTATCTTTCTTAACCTCTATTTTTCTGGCTTTGCATTTGGAAAAAGTGGTAGGTGATGTAGTACGAGCTCTAGATCCAAACCTGGCATATCAGCATAAGACCAAGCAAAGTTGATCTTTCATTTTTTGAAAAAAAAACAATAAACTATTCTCTTTCCTTATGTGAAATGGATTTAGCCAGATAGATGTTCTTAGGGTTCTTTTCATCCCCTAGATTCACTACCTCTCTTTCCTCTACTATCAATGTTGATTTTTCTTCTTTTAAGGGGGGGAGATCCAAATTTCCATCCTTTGGCATGTCAGAGAGGTTTTCATCATAAGATACATCCTTTATCTTTACTTTTTCATGGTCAAAAAGCACCTTTCAGCTTTCACTTAATGACTTTTCTTTTTTGTTTTTATTTTTACTTTTGTGACTGGAAAGAGGAGCCTCCTCCCCAAAGTATGTTGATATGTCTAAGTCAAAGGAGAATCCTACCTTATGATCTCGTAACTGTATTCCTTCACAAAGCCCCATGAAGTCTACAATGGCTTCATTATTTTTAAAAAATGTTTATGTCAGGATGTCCTTGTTGGTCCCAATCTATTAACTTGGGGTAGAATAAACAAAGGTCAGCGTGGGAGGTAGACTCAGTTTGGGTGAATGGAATTGTTGTGATAGTTCCAACAAATCTAGAATGGTAAGTAGATGCACCATCTAAGGAATGTACATAAACATGTTTATCAATACAGGGTTGATCTTCTAGGTTCAGTTGATCGAACATATAATTGAGGTTTATGGTAATAGTGGATAGAGGAGAATGTTAAGGAACAGGCAATTCAAAGTCATAGAGGGATAACCACTCATACTTGTGAGAATCAGTCATGCTAGAACACTCATTAGGTGTTTCACTTTCAACATCATCCAAGATTTCCTGATTAAGGGTTATTTGGGAATTTGTGGTTTCCAATTCTGGTGGAAATAGTTGCTGGAGTATATTGTTGATTGGGTTATGTCCTTGATTTTTCCCCCAGTTTGATTCAATAATTCCTTTTTGGTCTACTAAAATATCTTAGACAATTGTACTAGTTCTGGCCTGACCATATCCTAGTCCTCTTTTGTTCCTTTGAGTTGGTGGTAAAGACAATTTGATCAATCCTTGATGTCTTTCCCTCATACCAGTTTTACCATCATATCCATATTGTTGCAGCATAGTATATCTAGGTCAATATTGTGCCAAGGGTATTTATATTGTTGGTGTATCTTTAGGATCTTGATATAACCAAGTATTAATGTTTGGATCAAAGGGGTTTTCTTCACTTATTTTTCCCTATTTAACAAATGTAGTAGACAAACATCTAAATATTACTGGTTTCAGACCTTCAATTGTTTCCACTGGTCTCCGCCTTCCATATGATCTAGGAGATAGAGTAATGTTAGAGATGGTGAAGGCTTCCTCATAGTTGTATTCACCATACCCATTGTCTTGGATTGATATTTTGACTATATTTCTTGGTATATCCTTTGGAATGGAATCAAAAGCGAAAGATATTTGCTTCCTGATTTGATGGTACCTGATTGTCTGCACTGCCTCTTATAGTGTTGAAATATTGTAAGGGGTTTGGATGCCCCTCTATGATAATCTATGTTTCTTTGTAGGTAAATTTGATGCATTGATGATATGTCAAGGGGATAGCTTGCATGTCATGTATGCATGGTTTTCTGAGAAACATGTTATATGCTAGTTCAAGGTCTAGGATTTGGAATGGAGTGCTCTTTATTGTTGGCCCTTTTGTGACTGGTAAAATAAGGATACCTTTAGATGACCTTTCTTCCTCTTCATATGCTCTGATATTAATTATTTTGGTGACATCAATCCTGGATTCTAAGTAACCCAAGGTTTTTATTACATTTAGAGTACATATGTTTAATCCATCCTCGCCATCAATGAGGACTCATTGGATTATATACTTATGCACTTAGACAACACAATATAGGGGATCATTGTGTAGAGGTTTGTGTGGTGGTACATCATGGTATGTAAATGTGGCATTTTTTTGGAAGCAATATAATTGACTATGTTTTGGAAATTTTCTGGAGATATGTCCCATGGGACAAGTGCATTTTGAAGAGCTAGGTCAAAATCTTGCCTGTGCTCTGGGGATAGGCGCAATAGTTTAAATATGGAGATCTCGATAGGTGTGTGCTTGAGTCAATCCAACAAACTAGGTTGTGGATTAGAAGTTGGTGTGGGATTTTCTAGTGTAGTGGAAGTAGAAGGATTCCTTGTAGAACAACTTTAAAATGACGAGTTGTAACAACACTTTTGGCATTATTATCTCTTATAGTGATGGTAGCAACTTGGCTTTCTGTAGGATTTATGCAATTATCATATGATCAGAGGTAGAATATGTATAATTGACTCGCTTGGACTGACTACAATATGTAGAAGTTTTCCCTTTATTATGGTTATGAAAAGGATCATTGAAGGTGGTATGATCCGTGGTACCCTTGGATTGAGTATTGTTAACATCGATTATCCCTTGTTCAATTAAGTCTTGCATAACAATTTTTAATTGATATCAATTTGATGTCTTATGACCCTTGACCTAATGATACTAACAAAAATTATTATCGTTCCACCACTTAGGTTTTACAATACCATGTTCAAATTCCCTAATTTCTGGTAAAGTGATCATATTGGCTTGGATCAACTTTTTAAGTGTTGATTCGATCGATTCTCCTAGTAGGGTGTACTCACATTTTGGAAAAGGAAATCATTGTTGGTGTTTCATGTTGGGTTGATTCTAGGATATTGTTGTTGCTTGAATAGTTGTTGTTTGAACTTTAGTATTTGTCTGTGGGGTTTGCATTGTTGGTGTTTGATTTGGCATGGGTGGCCCTTGTAATGATATCTTTGGTTGAGCATAATTGACCATCTTGAAATCAATGAAACTATCATTGGTGAGAATTTTATTTTTGTTTTGCCACTTAGATTTATCAGTTGAATTTTTAGTGGTGTTTTTTTGAGTAGGATCCATAAGAATTCCTCTTTTGACCAAATTTTTCTCACATCGAATGCCTTGTTCTATTAGTTGTTTGCAATTGGGAGCAAGTTGGAATTCTGTAGTAAAATACATGTATGGGATTAGATTATCAATGAACATGACTATTAGATCTTTCTTAGGAACATCATATGTGATTCTGTTGGCTATGTTTCTCCATCTTTATAAAAATAAAAAAAATGTTCATCTTCTTTTTGCTTGACATCACAAAGGTCCTTGATGCTAACCTTGCATCCTATGTTGTGATGAAAGTGAGTGATAAATGTTTTATCCAATTCACCCCAAGAGTTAATACCATGTGGTAAGTGAGAGAACCATTCCATTGTGGGTCTGACTAAACTCTGTGGAAATAGTAACATTAAGTATGTTTCATCGTGTGCAACTTTAATGCAACTAGCAAAGAATTCTCGGATGTGTTCTACAGGATTTGTGTTTCCTATATACTTGTCAACTTTAGGTACTGCAAAATGTGTTGGAAATAGAGACATGTGTAAATAATGAACAAAGGGGTATGGGTACAATTTTTAAGTAGTATACGACTTATTTTGTCCCTGATTTTTAATATCTGTCATTTGAGTTTGCAGATTTTTCACTTGTTGTATTAATGTATGTTTGGGATTGAGGAACATTTCCAACATTGGATCTTTGTCTCGTAGTTGATATAAGATGTTTCCTTTGAGTCCCTTGCATTGGGATGTATGATCTTCTTGGGATTTGGTATTGATTCCCAAACGTGTTGTTTTTTTAATACTAGGGTAAATGATGGGTCCAAGGTTGTTATGACTACTTTTGTTGAGACCTCTATTGGAATAAAGATCTAGACCTTAGGGGATGTTGAATGAACATTGGACCTATAGAGATTGATTTGATTTGTTGTGAAGAATTAGATCTAATGTCAATAGGGATAGATTGAGATGTTTGGGTAGTGATGAATGGGTTATAGCTTGTCTGAGGTGATAATGAAATAACTTGAGCACTTGATGTGAGAGATAATGAGATAGATGCCTGAGATGAACTAGAAATCATGGATGCACTCATTTGAGAACTTGTTAGGTTTTGAGTTGAAGATGAATTAGCTATAGTGGACGACCTAGTTTGTGTAGACATAGTCTGTGCTGATGTTGTAGATGTTGATAATGGAACAAACAATTTTTGAGACACCACCAGATTAATTTGAGATATTTCAGTTGTATATCGTCCTACCAGCAAGTTTTTAGACCATATTGTGGATACATTAAATTCAATGGGAAGTTTGACTCCTTTGTTGATTAAAATTGCTAGGAATGTCTCAGGACTTATTTCTACCACATTGCCTACCACTTGTGCAGAATAATCATCTTGTTCTTGTTAGAATAACTGAGGGGGGGGTGAATAAGTTGTCTCCTAATTATCCTATAGTCTTAAATTCTTCCATATGTATATAACAACAATTTAAAACTTTTAAATCAACTCGGTGAAATATAAATTATAACTTCAAACTTTTAGTCATGTTTAGTGTAGAAGTAAATTAATACTGTGATTATCGACCAATATAGAAAAAATAATGTGTAAAGTAAAATAACAATCCACAACAATCATACACATTGACACAGATTTTTAACATGGAAACCTTGCTAAGGGAAAAACTACCTGGGACTGGTAACCCAAAATATTTCACTCTTCTGAAGTGAGCTCGGTTAAGAGCCAACCCTGTTAAAGGTTAAAATTCACACTGTTAAATGTGACCTTGTTAGAGGATTTAAAAATAACAGTTCTCTCTTGACCAATAATTCACTATGTGGTCAACAAGAAAATACTTGACATTCATTAGAATGTCATAATAAAGACTTTCACATCCTACTCGGTTAAGAGATTTATCTGTAACAATGGTTAAAATGATACAGTAATGATCTAATTCAAATACAACTTTGTATTGCATATTTTCAGATCTATGATAAGTACAATATACCTCTGATCAATTTTTTCACTTCAGTTCATCTAATTCTTCATACTATGTTCTGCTTGGTAATGTTCTTTCCTCTATCGCTCGATAATGTCTGCTTAAAATGCTCGGTTCTGTCTTTAACCAGTTTGATTAGTCATGCATAAAATTTGCATGTGCACATCATGTATGATTCAAAATGAATCTCTTATCTCTTATATAGACATCATAACTTGTTTAATTTTCATCCTTCATATTTTTCCACTTAATCTCCTTCATTGGTTTTTCTACTTAACCTTCCTCGACAGTTGTGTTAAAAACACGTTTCAATCTTCATCATCTGATCTTCCTTGAATTTTAATAATCGTTTGATATAAAGAAAAAATATTATCATTTATCTTGGAATCATCAATTTCAAGCTCATCATTCTAGTCGGCCTCGGTTTGAATTAAATTCTCAGTCAATACTTTGTTGTGTTGGTGATCCCTAGCTCAATTATCACTATGCTTGGTATACACTATGTTTTACTTGGTGTTCAGTGTCTCTCAGTGTATAGATAACTCTTCATTTACTTACCACATAAAATTTGTTTGTTATAGATCTTCAATTAATAGTAGATTTTTGTTACCATTATGATACTCAAAAAACTTGACATCAATGAAAATACATCAACTGATAATTTCAATCATCACATTTGTAACTCGGTTGACTATCAACAAATGAATTCAAACATACAATCAATTGTAGCTCATCAATCTCTCCCTTTAGCATTGATGGAAACACAATATGAAGTATACAATATGATAATGCCATAGAAATACCAAAATTTTGTTCTACAACTACAACAATTCTATAGCTCTCCCTAGCTTGAATATAGAAAATGTGTCAGCATTAAAAACTCACCATGCAGACTCTCCCTGTACATTTGATTCTTCTATTCTTTATCTCTATGTAGATAGACATGTCATTTCTCCCCTTTTGATTTCTCTCCCTTGCATGGATAGATATTTCATTTTTCTCCTTTTTCTATAGAATCTTCTTTCCCTTTAATGGATATATATTTCATTGAATCTCTCTTCCTTTGACATCAATGCCAAAAATAAATATCCATCTCTTCAGTAGCCAAAAATATCTCTTGTTTTTGGTGTAGTAAGTACCTTGAATTGTACTGATATGTCTCAGTTAGTCCAGTTCATCTTTGTATCAACATGATTGATATTCTAATTACACGTAGGTTGATTCAACCTCCTAGTCACCTTAGTTACTAATAGACAAGGGATGAACCCCTAGTCTACCTCTCAAGTACTCAAATGGATCCTTCGGTAAGGGTTTAGTGAATATGTCTGCAAGTTGTTCTTTTGATTGTACATATTCTAGTATTACTTGTTTATCTTTACTTGTTCCCTCAAGTAGTGATATTTTATATATATTCTTTGTTTTTGCATGCATCACAAGGTTCTTTGAAATATTTATTGCACAGTATTATCACAATAAATTATCATTGGGTCAGTGATCTCTTCATTTATACCTTTCAAAAGTTGTTTTATCAATGCAATATTTGAACAATTTGTAGCAACAACTATTGGAAAGTTGACTTTACTAAGATTATATGACTAAGTTTTGTGTTTTCATTATGGAAACAAAGTCATATGAATTTTTGATAGTCATTTCATAAACTTTGAAGATCAGAATTTGGCTAAGTATAGAAGATAGTACAGACAAAGATATACCTGTTGATCAGAGCACCAGCGCACATGCGAATGAACTCATCTTGATCTGCACCTTCAAATATAATATTTTGGATACATCATTATACTTATTCTATACATGCAATATCATATATGTCTGTATGATGAAGTTACAAGAAAAGTAAGTGTCACAAGAAGTTCAGCAGAACAGAGCATAGAGCCGACTATAGATTTTGATTAGTGCATATTAATTTATTTTTTTATGGTTATGCGCCTATTTTAATATGTTTTTAATAATTTTATTATCACTCATGTAAACATGCTTTAGCCAATTAACTTGGAAGCATTGTGTATATTGATTTTGGGCTGACTAAGTCTTAAGTTTTGGTCGCATTTATTAAAGTATGTATATATACTTAAACATGTATTTTGTATTGAGAAGTAGAATTTTTTTAAAAAGAGAATGATGAGAAGTAAGATAGTAGATAAAGAAGAATAATCAGTATGAGATAAATCTCTACCAGTGATTAGAGTTTCAGCACACAGAAGGAACTGATCAGACAAGCAGTGTCATAACAGCAGTTCAACTTTCAGATATTAGAGTATCTATTATCAGGAGGTTGTATCCTTCTTCTTATTTAGTAGTGAGATTTGGCAGTGTGCCATCCACCTTTAATAGGGTTTTTAAAAGACTCCTAATAGGGTCATTTTACTCAGCATTGTAATGACTGCTTTTAACAGGGCAAAGGAACTCTAACAAGTTCATAAAACTAGTGCAATATTTGTGGGTACTAATTCCCACCGGGGTTTTCCTCTGATCAAGGTTTCCCTGTAAACATATCTTGTGTTATGTGTTATATGCTTTGATTATTGAATTCATTATCTATTTATTGGGCTAAGTTTCAAATTGCTGAAATATAATAAATTATAAAATATTGATTCCCCCCCCCCCCTCTTAGTGTTCCCATTCCTAACAATTGGTATCAGAGATTTGGTCCTCTGAGAGAAGTTTAATCACTTGAGGAGATCATGGACTCAGCAGAAGTGAAACATCTAAAAAATAATCTTGAAGTAGCTCTTGAAGATCTTGATAAATCTGAAAAAGAAAATGAAGAACTGAATTTGAAAGTTGATGGCTTGCAATTACTCATCAAAAATTAAGAAAAGATTTGAAAGATTTCTCTACGAATGATTTGGGGAAAATTGTCAAAAAGATGAATGAAGAAAACATGTCTCTAGAGGATAAGATTGAAGATTTGAATGAACAGCTAACATATAGCCTAACAACTATTGAGAAAAGACTAAAGAAAGTAAACAATTAGATGAAGAACTTATGCAAGCAAGTATTATTGGAGTTGATGAAAACTATCAACCCACGACTCCCAAGAATCACCTGCATGCAAACCTGTCACAGAAAGAGAGAAGCAAAAAAGCTATGGAGGCCAAAAATCACAAATTGATGGAAGAGGAAACATCTTGTGCAAATAATGGAGAAAAAACTCTTA
>MU224910.1:2996749-3011449 GCA_018584345.1 Thuja plicata | reverse complement strand
TAATTAATAAAAGAATTAATTATTAAATGCCTAAAGTTTAGCTTAAGTAAAAGAGAGATAATAAGTGACTTAATAATTAAATCAATATGATTTAATTAATAAATGGAATCACTTTATTACTCTAACAAGTATGAAGATCTTGGAGTTGGAGAACATCAAGAAAAAGATAGAATCCAAGTTGACAGAATCCAAGAATCATATTGAGAAATTACACACAAGTTTTGATCTATTACAATCACAGCTTTATGCACAAAAGTTAAGAGGTGATACTACTGGTGTTGGATACAATGAAGCACAAATTCAAATACATACAATGCAAGAAAGAAAGCACAAGAAGAAACTATAGAAGCAAAGGTAACTGAGAATCTTGAAGAGGCTAAAGCAGAACCACCTAAAGATGAACACAAACCAATTAACTGTACTTTTTATGCTTGTAACAAACAAGGACATATGGAAAGGGATTGTAAAGAGGTAAGACATTTCAATGGTTATTATTATTCATGCAACAAATTTAGTCATAGATCCATACACTATAGATCAAATTTAAGAAATCAAACACAAAAAAATCAAAGGATTCAGACTCAGTACAATCAAAGAAATCAATCACAGAAAAATTATCAGAACATTACATGTCAGATATGCAATTACAAAGGACACAGCCAAACAGTGCAACATGGTTAATCATATCAATAAGCCTCCAGTGATTTGTCATTCTTATAACAAAGCTGGACACATCTCAAGGTTTTGTAGATCTAGAGCGCAAAGACAAGAAAGACCTAATAAGTCTCAAGGATCTCTATTTGAAGAATTTGGAGAAGTCAAGTTTGTGAAAGATACAGAAGATTCAGGAAAAATATGGGTTGAAGTAAAGAAAGATGACGGTGTTGACAAAGTGGTTGATGCAACCATAGTGGACGCAACTTCTACTTCTAGTTAGATGACCCTCATGGTCATAGAGGGAGCTAAACAAGCTCTAAACCCCTATGTGGCAGGTATACTCACCTCTGAGTATGCGCCTTCAGTTTTATGCTCCTGGTAACATTTTGATATAGTATGCAAGAGCGCAAGGTTCTAAGTAGAGAAAGAACTAAAATTGGAATTCATAGTGGAAACCGTGTTACGACAACAACCATTAAATGCAGTAACTCATTTATAAGTCGATAAAAGATCTAATATCTTCACTTTTACATTTGAGATTGAGAAGTTGGAGAGCACAGGAGATTCAAGTGTCTTAGTATTGACTAATTACCGTTAGTTTGTTAGCAAAGTGGATTGCAATTATAACGGAACCCTAGCGCAGACGCGTCATTTCATAATCTCTGTGAAACCCTATTTAATAAAGTTACAAGTAAGTAATCGCAACTCCTATAGTGTTTGACATCTCTGAGAAGAAGAGATATGTGTTTAAAAAGCATCCTTTCAAGTCAGTTTTGGATGATGTTGAGGGAGCATTTTCCAAGACTCCTTTAGGAGTCGTGCATGTTGAGGACACACACACTTACATTTACTATAAGGATTCTATTGGTGATAACAGCATAACGATGCTCATGGCATCTATGATGAACCCAAATTACTCATTTAAGGATGAATTCTCACATCTCTTAGATAACCCTATTTTTTAGTATACAAATGCGCATGAGTTCTATGAAATAGAATGGGTTAAAATTATACTCAGTAGGATTCATGATGGTCTATTTTGGATTGGTGAAGTTCCTATCCATATTAATACTGATCTCATTCATGAGATGACCAGACTCTCTAAGGTTGGTCTCATTCTTCCCACTAGAAAGGATGTCAAGAAACAGGTTGAGTAGGCATGCTTATCTAGAAGCGATAGGCACGGAATGAATGTTGATCCTATTGTGGAGAAAGATATTAAACTCATCACCATGATACTTGGTTACAAGTTTCAACATGAAAGCAGACTTAATAGTGTATCCGCAGCTATAGTTCTGGTAGCAATAAAGATGGCAAGAGATAACACTCAATATAACCTTTGTTAGATATTGCACGCACAACTAATTGAGAATATTAAAGCTATCAAGCATGACAAGGGAAAAATATTCAGATTTGGTTCCTGATTATATACATGTACTTCCACATTGTTGGTAAGGTTTATAATCTTTACCTAGACAAAAGCAAACCTACCTTGTCTCAAATTTCATTGAAAGCTACATCAGAAAGCAGTATAAAGGATTCTATGGATATGGAGATCAAGACATTCAGAATTAAGATGTAGAAGAGGTTGAGAATACCTGAGGAGATAGTTGACAAATACAAGGACACCATATGCTTCATGGTAGAAACAGATTGTACATGCATGGAAGCAGTTGAGCCAAGAACCAAATGGATTCACCCACTTGGTTATGAAGTAGAAGAACATATTCTAGAAGGATATGCACAAGTCCTTCTATCTGTGCCTAAAGATCCAAATGAGCCTAGATGGGGCACATATAGAGAAATGACAAATCAAGTTGATTTTGTCCTATATAGTGCAGACAATAAGAGGAAAGCATCAAGGATTACCTCTAACATTCTGAAAGTTCATGGTGTCACCCAAGAAGACCTAGATAAAGCTAGGGAATCTAAAATTGCTAGAGAACTTAAGCAAACACCTGCAGAAGTCAAAATAGAAAAATTTGATGATATCCACAAGAAGAAAAAGAAGAATTATGATGAGAGCATATATGCGCCCTCTACTACT
Organism: Thuja plicata; assembly: GCA_018584345.1. Taxonomy (NCBI): domain Eukaryota; kingdom Viridiplantae; phylum Streptophyta; class Pinopsida; order Cupressales; family Cupressaceae; genus Thuja; species Thuja plicata. The sequence continues at coordinate 3,008,745 of MU224910.1, read as the reverse complement.
ATTGACCTGGAATCCTCTCCACCTTCTGTGCCAAGAAAGATGACTAGAAGAAGGATCCAAGTCCCCATAAGTCACCCATCCTCAAGGACAACTCAAAGCAAAGTAAAGAATACTCAAGCCCCTCCTGAGGCAGATTCAGACCTAGTCTTGAAATCTTGAGAAACAGAATCATTAATGAAGGACGACTAGATTCAATTGAAAATGTCTATGATAAATATCAAGAGATTGATAAATCAGAGATACATTCTATGATTATGTCACATATGATCAAGTTCAAAAGGTCATTTTTGGAACTTAAGACAGTCATTCCAGATAGATTATGGAACATACTTGACTTGTTAAAAAGACAAGCCATAGAAGAAGATATGAGGATTAGAGAAGAAACACTAGATAATCTTCTCCCTATTTTCTCATATGATGAGAAGGCAATACTGTTAGACCTGGTAAAACCTCATCTAAGAACCAAGACAATAAATATTCACATTATGAATAAAGAGTATGAGTTGTTTTGAAAAGAGACTGAAAAAGCATTTAAGAAAGTGTTTCTGGATAGAAACATGTATCCATCAACAATTCCTACAACTAAAGTGACTCCAGTTCCCTCCAAGAAAGAAAAAGAATCAGATATTCTAAATGTACCCATGACATGTCCATAGGATTTTATGCCCAAAGTCTTGTCACCTTCTGATACATTCAAAGATTTAGATGAAACCATTGTGATAAATGATGTTGAGATAACCATGTCAGCCTCAGATAATGACTTGAATAAGTTTGAGGAAGCCTTTGTGAGTACCAAAGAAGCTGAGACATTATGCACTGATAAAGATTCTTTGCAGCAAGAACAAGTTCCAACATGAGAAACAATAGGTCAGGATAAAGACAAAAAGGATGAACCTAATGAACTACCCTCTGTTGAGATGCTAGTGAAAATTGAATGTATGGATGTAAGTCAAAATTCAATATTCACTCCATCTATCAAACCATCAATATCATTGTTGTCAAGTTTAATCTCTGACTCAACAAACCTAGATGCATGGGGAGAAGAAGATTTGATAAAAATAAGTGTATTGGCCATGGAGAAAGCAAAATAGAAACAAGCAATGAGAAATCCTCTCTTTCTTGAGTCATTGAACATTTTGAACAACCTAGTGCCAACAGAGAAGAAATTGGCAAATATTCAATCAGTTGATGATGTCGATAGCATTTTGACAACCTTCAAAGAAAACTTCACAAGTCTAGTAGACTCAACTACTAAAATTTTAGAAGACAAGTACAAAAAGGAAAGGTTGGATGAACTAATAAAGAACTTCTCATTAGATCTTAACTCATTGAAGATTGGTCAAGAAATTCTGAAAGAGTTAGCAGCAAAAGGTAGAAATGTGATAGCTAACTGTATGGACAGAGGCAAGCTCACTTCAGAACATACAAAGAAGATTGAGGAAGTAGACGTCTTGATTGAAACCATAGTAAAATCAGTTGAAGTCTCTTCACAAGACATCAATATCCGTAAAAACATCTATCAAGGGCAGATAGATAAATTTGAGAAAGCCAAGATAGAGATCAGCAAGATAAGGACCAAACAAACACAACTGAGAAATTCACTTGTGCCCTCCTTAGCTGTACTAAATGAGAACATCAAGAAGATTGATGTAACTATTGTCACATATGATCAAGGCCCATGCATGGATCTAATAAAGATGGAGAAACTCACCTATGCATTATGCGCCCATTTTTAGATGGTTGATGCACTCAAGGTGTTTTGGTAGCAAGAAGTCAAGAACTTGTAGATTGCATATCCAGATGTGTACTCTAAGTAAGTACTTAGAGATTTTCAATTTTTGGCACATTTTTCATTAATTTCAAAGGGGGAGTATAGTGTATAAAAGAGCTTTGTGTATATAGCCAAATTTAAAATAATTTGAGGAGATATATTAGTATAAGTACAGTTTTGTATTAAGTCAAAGTTTAGTAACTTGGCCACATTCCTTTGTTGTCATTAATGACAAAGGGGGAGATTGTTGGAAAGTTGAATTTACTAATATTATATGACTAATTTTTTTGTTTTCATTATGGAAACAAAGCCATATGAATTTTTGATAGTCAGTTCATAAACTTTGAAGATCATAATTTGGCTAAGTATAGAAGATAGTGCAAACAGAGATATACACGCTGATCAAAGCACCAGCGCATGTGAAAATGAACTCATCCTGATCTGCACCTTCAGATATAAGATTGTGGATACATAATTATACTAATTCTATACACGCAACATCAGATATGTCTGTATGATGAAGTTACAAGAAAAGTAACTGTCACAAGCAATTCAGTAGAACAGAGCATAGAGCCGACTATAGATTTTGATTAGCGCATATTAATTTGTTTTGTTATGGCTATGCACCTATTTTAATATTTTTTTAATAATTTTATTATCACTCATGTAAACACACTTTAGCCAATTAACTTGGAAGCATTGTGTATATTGATTTTGGGCCGACTAAGTCTTAAGTTTTGGTCATGTCTATTAAAGTATGTATATATACTTAAACATGTATTTTTTATTGAGAAGTCTAATGTTTTTAAAAAGAGAATGATGAGAAGTAAGATAGAAGAGAAATAATAATCATCAGTATGAGATAAATCTCTACCAGTGATTAGAGTTTCAGCGCACAGAAGGAACTGATCAAACAAGCAGTGTCATAACAACAGTTCAACTTTCAAATATTGTGAGTATATGTTATCAGGAGGTTTTATCCTTCTTCTTATTGAGCAGTGAGCTCTGGAAGTGTGTCATCCACCTTTAAAGGGTTTGTAAAAGACTCCTAATAGGGTCATTGTACTTAGCATTGTAATGATTGCTCTAACAGGGCAAAGGAACTCTAACAAGTTCATAAAACTAGTGCAATATTTGTGGGTACTAATTCCCACCGGGGTTTTCCTCTGATCAAGGTTCCCCCGTAAACATATCTTGCGTTATGTGTTATATGCTTTGATTATTGAATTCATTATCTATTTATTGGGCTAAGTTCCAAATTGCTGAAATATAATAAATTATAGAACACTGATTCACCCCCCCTCTCAGTGTTCCCATTCCTAACAAAAACAACATATTTTGCTTCTACAGTTGACTGAGATATAAATCCTTTCTTTTTACTTATCCAAGTAACTAATATTTCTCCTATAAATAATGCTCCACCAGTAGTTATTTTTCTGTCATCAATGTTCCTAGCCAAATCAGCATTAGTATAAACTTTCACTTAAAACTTGCCATATCTCTTGTACCATAATCCATAGTCTTCAGTGTTCTTCAGATATCTAAAAATTATTTTTACAACAGTCATATGTGATTCTCTAGGGTTAGTATAAAATCTTGCAACAATTCCAACTGTGTGTGCTATGTCTGGTCTTGTGTGAACAACATACATCAACTTACCAATCATAGATCTATACAAAGTCTGATTTAGCTCATGTGTCTTATCTTCTTTTATCAATTTGCATCCTATCACCATAGGTGTTCCAACATGTTTTGATTCTTCCATTCTGAATGTCTTTTTTACTTCCTTAATGTATTTTGATTGAGTAAGGTAGATACCTTCAGTTTGTTGTAGAATTTTCAAGCCAAGAAAAAATTTGATCTCTCCAAACATTGACATTTCAAATTCTTTCCTCATTTCATCAGCAAATGATGTGCATAGGTTATCATTACCTCCAAATATAATATCATCAACAAAAATTTCAGCAATAAGAGTTTTTTCATCTTTTCCTCCTTTCAAATACAAATTTTTGTTATCACTTGTTCTAATAAATCTAATACTAATAAGATAGGAATTTGGTCTTTCATACGATGCTCTCGGTGCTTGCTCCAAACCATATAAAGCTTTTTGTAACTTACATACCATGTTTTTATGATCAAGATCAAAAACTTCCTCAGGTTGTTCAATGTATACCTCTTCTTCTAGTATTCCATTCAAAAATGTAGATTTAACATCCATCTAATATACTTTTAATCCTTTATATGTTGCATGTGCAAGTAATATTCTAACTCCTTCAAGTCTAGCAACGGGTGCACCTTCTTCTTGTGCATACCCTTTGCATACTAATCTTGCTTTATTTCTAGTTACATCTCCATTCAAATTCAATTTGCTTCTGAATATCCATTTGGTGCCAATAACATTCTTGTCACTTGGTCTCGGTACTAATGTCCATGTTTTTTTCTGTATCTGCTCAATTTCTTCATTCATTGCATTGATCCATTCTTCATTTTTAAGTGCATCTCTAACATTCTTAGGATCAAATTCACAAATTAGACATGTGTTGTCTTTCAACTTACTTCGGGTCATCATACTAGCTCTTTTATCTCCAATAATCTAATTCTGTGGATGATGTCTTGTGACATATTTTGCAAGTATAGGTTCAGTTCTTTTTTCTTCACTATGTTCTCCAGCCAGTTCATTGTGATCTTGATCATGATCTTCATTTGTATCATTTTCCCAATTCTTAGTCTATGCTTCTTGTTGCTCGATAACATTACCATGTTGCACAGTAACATTAGGTGTATGTGCAAACATAGTGTCAGGTTCTTTCATGTAGACAAATCTACTATAATCTTTAGGTTCTTTCATGTTTTCCCCATCATTCTTCTCAAAAAATTCATCAAATTTCACATTTGCACTTTCAATGATCTTGTTAGAAGTCTTGTTCAAACATTTGTAAGCTTTACTCTTAGTAGAATATCCAAGAAATATTCCTTCATCACTTTTTGAATCAAATTTACCATTTCTCTCATCTTTCAGAATATAACAATGACTTCCAAATATTCTAAAATAACTCATATTACGTGTATAACCATATCATAGCTCATAAGGTGTCTTATTTGTATCTTTGTTTAGTTATACTTAGTTCAGTATGTATACAACAGTACTAATAGCTTCTCTCTAGCATGTTTGTGTAACACTCTTTTCAATCGTCAGTGTTCTAGCACAATCTACAATTGATCTATTTCTCCTTTTAGCAATCCCATTCTGTTGTGGTGTCCTCGGTGCAGAAACCTATCTTTTAATTCTATACTCGTTACAAAAGTTAGTGAACTCGTCAAAAATAAATTCACCTCCTCTCTCAGATCTCAAACACTTCAGTTCTCTACCAATTTCTTTTTCCACTTTATCTTTGTACCATTTGAACATCTTAAATACTTCAGATTTTTCTTTTAGGAACATGACAGTCATCATTCTAGAGTAGTCATCAACAAATAAAATAAAGTATTTGTCCCCATAATAACTCTGTGTTTTCATTGGTCTGCATAGGTCTATATGAACTAACTCCAAAATATCATTATATGAAGAATTATTGCTCTTAAAACAAGATTTTGACATCTTTCCCATTTGAAAATTCTTGCACATTACATGGTCTGGTTTAGATAAGCTCGGTAAGCCTCTAACTTTTCTTTCCTTACTAATCTTAACCATGTTTTCAAAATTTACATAAAAAAGCCTTTTATGCCATAACCATGCATCTTCATTCTTAGCCAATAAGCAAATAGTTTCAAGATAGAATAGATTACCTTTTGATTGTTCACCAGTGCCGATCAATTTTCCAGTTCCATCATATATTCTAGCTTTTCTATTTTCAAAAGCAACTCGGTGACCTGTGTTATTCAATTGTGAAACACTCAATAGATTATAATTAAGTCCTTTCACCCAATATGCATTCTCACACTTGATTTTATTGTTTAGCATTATAGTACCTTTTCCTTTTACTTGACAAGGTGTATCGTTTCCCATTCTAATAGATCATGTTAGTAATAACTGAGAGGGGGGGTGAATCATTGGCTACAAAAATATTTCAATAATCGACCCTTAAAACTTAGTACCACAAAATTATACCTCTATTTATCTTCAGTCCTATAAGATGAATGCCTCTAAATACTTATATCAAATTATCACTCCTCAAAATTCTTTGTAAAACCTTCTACTATAGATTTACCGATTAGCAGTCTGTCAATTTATCGAAAGACAGTAAATTATCTAGAGTATAGCGATCAATCCAATTAAGTTAAGTGTAATGAAAAACACTAAAGTAATGACTCATAAACACATTGACACATGGATTTTTAACATGGAAACCCTGTTAAAGGAAAAACCACTTGGGACCGGTAACCCAAAATTTTCACTCTTCTGAAGTGAGCTCAGTGAAGAGCCAACCCTGTTAAAGGTTACAAACACACTGTTAGGTGTGACCTTCTTAGAGTATTTGAAATTTTAGTCTATCACTTGATATCGGGAATCTCTATGCTACCATCCTTGATCAAACACTCACTTGGCCTGTCAATAGGTATCTGGCATCTCATTCCATCTTCATGATCAAACTTTTTGATACTCCATTGGATGTATCTCAATATACAAAGGATCTTTAAATCCCGCTCGGTTAAGAGACTTTCTAAATCAATGGTTAAACTAAAATAGTATCATTTTTTCACATATACAACTATACTTCTAGATTTTTAGATCTATTGTAATCTCACAAACTATTCTGATCAATATAACTTTGTTTATACCTTTGCTCCACTTTGATTCTACTTGGTGATGTTGTGCTTTGTTGCTCGGTGTCTGGAAAATTCTTTAGCTCTTTCCTCAGCTTGTTGATCAGCACTGTATGAAGTTTCTCTTCATCAGTTTCTCTTTAGCATCTTCTTGTTCATTCCTTCACCCTCACCAATTCGTAATGAATTGAATTGTCTCTTAAATAGACATGACATCACCATTGTTAGGTTCTTGATGTTCTTGATGTTGGTGTGATCCACAATTCTCACCAACTATATTTAAAGAAAAACTCTTGTTTTGTCTCGCTGAGATCTTTTTTCCAATTGGACAAATCATCTTTAAATCAATTACTTATCTCTAGCTTATCTTGTCGATGAAAACAATGATAACTACCATTTAACTCTATATTTAAATTTGTTAGGTAGATATTTTGTCATTTTGTGAACTCCAGTTATTTTCAATTTTAACTCTCTAATAGTGTTGGTCAACACTTCAGTTCCCTTCAGGATTCTCCATTGGTTTACACTATGTTTCTGGCCATCAGGTTTTCTTGTGTTTCTGCTCGTCGGTAATGCCTGTCGGTTTTCTTGCTTGGGCATCATTGTAACTTGGTTGTCAGTCATCTCTATCCATCGGGTTCTACTGACCGTTGGTGTTTGTAGTCACAATGTGAATGCTTGTCTTTTATGCATTATAGAAATCATAATCTTTATCTCTCTGACCCTCTAAAGTCTTTTACACTTTGATTATAACTGATTATATTATATCAATTTGACATCAATGACAATACAATCCATTAACTGATTTAATGTCTTGAATTATCCTTTTGCATTCTGGTTATCAACTTAACATCTTCAAACTTTCTATCAGTTATATGTTATCAATCTCTCCCTTTGGCATTGATGGAAACATACTAGATTATCATACTATACTATCACTAATACAATATGAAATATATAGTTTCATTAATATTTTTTAATGTAACTATTACAAATGTTTGGCTCTCGGTAAGCTCAAAATTAGCTTAGATTTGTTTCATGCTAAGTGGTTGTCTTCAATATTTAATCCCTTCACTGGATAGATGTATCATCTAATATCTATGTTCTGATATGTGCTAAACCTTGACTACTCCTCTTCTTGATAATCTCTTTTTCCTTTGACAGTATTCTTTCTCCTTGTATGAACTCTCTCCCTTTTTTACTTCTCTCCTTAGATGGATATTTCATATGTAATCAATTTCTCTCCCTTAGAATATTGATTAACTCTTCCTTTCTGATTCTCAGGAACTTCTCTTCATGGATAATGATATAATCTCTCCTTTTATCATATCGTTCCTTTAGATAATGAGATCATCTCTCCCTGATGGTAATTCTCCCTTTTGTATGAGATATTTCTCTCCCTAATGGTAAATCTACCTTTTTGTATGATAATGAGATATTTCTCTCCCTTTGACAACAATGCCAAACAAAAATACTTCTCCTTACCTTATCATCTATATCATCTTCCATCTCTTTGCATAATATACTCCTTGAATTTCCCTATCCATCAACAATACAATGTCTGATTTTTGGTGTAGATTTGTATCTTGTAATGCACAAATGTATTCGTTGATTTCCATCTCAGTGTTTGCATCAACGTGATTGATCTTCAGATTTGATATAGGCTGATGCAACCTCCTAGTCAGATTACTAATTGATAGACAAGGGTTGAACCCCTAGTCTCTATCTTAGATACTCAAATGTATCCTTCGGTAATGGCTTGGTGAATTATGTTAGCTAACTATTCCTTTGATTGAACATATTCTAGTGTCACCTCTTATGCTTGCACTTGTTCTCTTAGATAGTGATACTTGATAGAAATATGTTTTGTCTTAGCATGCATGACTAGATTATTTGAAAGGTTTATTGCACTAGTATTATCACAATATATAATTGCTAGTTCGAGGATCTTCACATGCATACCTTCCAGTAATTGTTTGATCCATGCAATATTTGAGAAATTTGCAGCAGAAACTACATATTTTTCTTCTATAGTAGACTGAGAGATGCATCCTTCCTTCTTGCTTATCCATGTGACAAGTTTGTCACTGGTGCAGGAGCACTTAGGCTGCAGGAGCACCTAGGCTAGCCTCCATGTTTGTTCATTTTGGCTTGTACTTGACATTAGCCAAGTCAAGATAGGTTAGTTGTATTTCAACCTTAGGAGGTCTTTGCAATGTAGGCTAAGTGAGTTAGTCATTAGGACTAAGGTCACATTAATAGCCATTGTTTGTAGTTTTCAAATTCTTAGGTTTAGTTGTTAGTTGATGGATTGGAGTCTTGAATGTGTCCTAATCTCATAAATGAGGACATAGAGATTCCATAGGGTCTTTACCAATCTTGGATCCTCGAGATAGAGAGGATAGAGGTCCTAAAATGTAGGGAGGAGGCATAATTGAAAAGATGCCAAAAGTTGTTATTTTGTTGTCATGATAACATTTGCAATAATTGCAAATGTTGCATGCAATATGGTTACATCAGATTCTCCTTGATTCTAGGAGTGAGGAATTGACCAAAAGGGCCCTACAATGGTGGAAAAAGGCATCTAGTCTAGGAGAGACTTGAATCATGCAAGGAGAGGATTTCATTGTAACATTTTGTGAAGAGCAATACAGTCTGCAATTGTGTGTTTCCAGAATTCCCAAGCATTTCCTTGTGACAGTCATACATTATGGATTCAAAGCTTTGAAGTAATGGTTGTTTTGTGTTCTTAGGAGTGTTTTGAATGTTTCTCATTCAGTGACCAAGTTTATTTGAGGTAGTTTAAGGTTTAGTTTAAATTGTTTTGTGTTTTAGGTAGTCCACTGGTCCTGTCCTGACCAGTCAGTCTAAATATGACTCCCCCATGAAATCTAACCATGGGAAACTTCCAAGGATAGATGGAAATGTTAGGGGAGTTAGTAGTGTACATATTTGTAGAGTTGGGAATCAGGGAAAGACAAGTAGTTATTTTTAAGACCAAGTCCTAGGTGAGCATGCACTGTCCAGTTAGTGGTTTGGTGGAGAAACAGTGAGTTTCCATGAGTAGTGGAAGATAGATCTGTACGGTCTAAGTACATGATAAGTTAGGGTTTTGTGTTACCTTGACATACTGAGTTGATCAAGTTCATACCAATCAGTGGAGACAATTTTTGGACAAGTTTATCATAGTGTTGCAGACTGTCCTAGTTTTTAGGCCTATTAGCCCTATAAGACCTAGTTTGTAGGAACCCTATGTACGGAGGGCTACTGAACCTAAAACCTTAAAAATTTCTTGTAAGGTGATAAAGGCTATCTAGATATGGTCCTATATTTTCAAGTTAATTGGGAAAGTTTGAAGTTAATTGAGAAAAACACCCTGGATAGGGCTACAAGGAATTAGGCCTCCTTAAGCCAAAAGTGTGAACTCGATTGCAAAGAGTGAAGAGATCCCTCAAGATGGATTCCAAACTAATTGAATGTGATGTCTACATGTTGATAGAAACCCCTGAAAATGGATTAAGAATGTTAGAGTGAAAATTGACATTTAGACTCTTCTAAGTGTGAGTAGGATAAGTGGAGAAGTGAAGTAATCATAGGGTGTTAGTCTTTCAAAGGGTGAAGCACAAGTGGAGACTCTTGGAGAAGAGTAAGATTAGGACTTAGTTAATGATCTAAGCCTAATAAGGACCTAGAGGATATTAGCATCCTTGAATAAGATAGAGAATATCTTCTTAGTGGATTGTGCAAGCAAACCCATTGGAACACTTATATCATATTGGTATCAGAGCTTGATTAAAGATTAGGCTTGTGGTGGATGTTTTAGCCTACTGAATTAGTGGGAGAGAATACACCTAGAGGATCATCAAAAGACAAAGCCATGGTGACTAATGTTGAGCTAGCCAAAAAGGTGGAAGAACAAGAAGAATACAACAAGTCATTAAGAGAAAGGTTGTCTCAAATGGAGAAACTCTTGGGAGAAGTCCAAGATAAAGCTGAGAAGATGAAGGATAATATTGACTAGAAAGAAGAAGAAGAAGCAAGGGAGAAAGGATTGGATATAGAAGAAGAAGATCCTACCCCTCATCCTGTCAGCAATCAAGAACCCTTCTTAAAGGCATTGAAGGCTTTGAGTGGTAAAGCTTTGGAGGGTGTGCCACTATTTAGTGGACAAATGGATCCAGATTCAGTAGTGCATTGGATAGACAACATAGAGAACCATTTTGAATGTGATGGTATCACAGAGGCCCAAAAAGTGAATGTGGCCAAGTCAAGATTGAGAGGTTCAGCTCTCACATGGTGGAAGTTTGTTCAAACTAAAAGAGAAAAGGAAGGAAAGAGTCATATAGCCACATGGAGTCCTATAGCCACATGGAAAGGCATGATGACTAAGATGAAGCTGACCTATTTGCCTGATGATTATGAAGTATAGCTACATAGGAGGAGACATAATCTCAGACAAAAAGACTTATATGTCCAAGACTACACTGAAGAGTTCCAAAAGTTGTGCCTACGGTCACAAGTGGTTGAAGATGAAAGCATCAAGATAGCTAGGTATATGAATGGACTTAAATGGTCTATTCAAGAAGGCATGAGCCTAGTGAAATTTAAAACCATCTGTCAATGCTATCAAATGGCCTTGAAGATAGAAGAAAAAGGCAAGAGGGAGCAAGAACAAAGTTCTAAAGGAAGAGGTAGAGGAAGAGATAGCAGAGGACAAAGAGGTGGATATAGTGGAAGGAGTTCAGAGTCAAGGACACAAGGAGATGTAAAATACAATGAATAGAAAGAAGCAAGTTCTAGTAGAGGTGGTAGAGGAAGGAACTCCAATTTCAGAACTAGAAGTAGTGGACAAGAAAGAGGCAATTACTTTGCCAATATGAAATGTTACCACTGTAATTAAATGGGACACCCCGCCTATAGGTGTCTAGAGAAGAGTAGTACTTCTCGAGGAGGTAACAAGAGGACTAATCTGGTCCAAGAAGACACAAGTGCAAATGATAAACACCTTGAGGTTCCATTAAACTCAGAGGATGGTGAGAACCTCATGATGAGGAGAACATTGATCAAGGATCATATCAAGGAGGAGCCAAGCCAAAGGAGGTCTTTGTTTAGGATCAAATATAAGGTGATGGGTAAAGTATGTAGGGTTATCATAGAATCAGGGTCTACTGATAATATTGTATCAGAGGAAGCAGTCAGAAAGTTAGGTATGACAAGAATACCTCACACTCATCCCTACAAGGTAACATGGCTCAATAAGGGACAACATGTCTTAGTGAATGAGAAAGCATGGGTGGAGTTCTCTATAGGGAGATATAAGGACAAGGTACTATGTGTTGAGATTGCTGATACGCAATGCAACCAAGATCACCTGCATGCAAAGCTGTTACACAGAAGAAGAAGACAGAAAGAGGATAGAAGTGATCAGACAGCTATGGCGGCCAAAATGAAAGAGACTGCA
>MU224910.1:2943707-2978324 GCA_018584345.1 Thuja plicata | reverse complement strand
GATTCATGAGGACTAGTGAAAATAGTAATCTTTATTTGAAAGAAGACACTAATGCTAACACTTTGATTGCTGAAATATTTGTTGATGACATCATATTTGGAGGCAATGATATGCTATGAAAATCATTTGCTGATGAGATGAGAAAATAATTTGAGATGTCTATGTTTGGAGAAATCAAGTTCTTTCTTGGTCTATAGATCATTCAACAAAGTGAAGGTAACACAGTCCAAATACATCAAAGAAGTTCTAAAAATATTCAAGATGGAATATTCCAAACCTGTTAGAACACCAATGGCTACTAGATGCAAATTAACAAAGGAGGACAAGACAACAGAGGTAAATCAGACTCTATACAGATCAATGATAGGGAAACTCATGTATGTTGTACACACTAGACCGGATATTGCACATGCAGTAGGAATTGTTGCTAGATTTTATGCTAACCCCAGGGAATCACATATAACTACTGTGAAAAGAATTCTAAGATATCTGAAGAATACTGAGGAATTTGGATTATGGTATAGAAGAGAAGGCAAATTTGAACTAAAAGTGTTTACCAATGTTGATTGGGCTGGAAATCTTGATGATTGAAAGAGCACAACTAGAGGAGCATTCTTTATGGGTGACAGACTTGTCACATGGATTAGCAAGAAGCAAGGATGCATCTCTCAGTCTACTGCAGAAGAAGAATATGTTGTTGTTGCAAATTGCTCAAATATTGCATGGATCAAACAGTTGCTGGAAGGTATGCATATGAAGATCAAAGAACTGGTAATTATCTATTGTGATAACACTAGTGCAATAAATATTTCCAAGAATCAAGTCATGCATGCAAAGACTAAACACATTTCCATCAAGTATCACTATTTGAGAGAACAGGTTCAATTAAAAGAGGTCATACTTGAATATGTGCAATCAAAAGAACAATTGGTCGATATCTTCACCAAGCCACTGCCCAATGATACATTTGAGTACCTAAGGAAAATACTAGGGGTCAACCCCATGTCTATCAGGTAGTAAAAGGAATGAAAGCTGCATCAGCCATATATTATCATAATATAATTCATGATTGATGCAAGCTAAAGCTGAACTTCAAAGCTACATCTATATATAGAAAGGTATATATCAAAACCGAGCACTACAGCAACCTGTTATATTGATGATGGATAAGGGAAATTCAAGGAATATATTATGGATAGAAGAAATTGTTTGACAGAATTTCAGATATTTGTTAAAATATTTGTTTGGAATTGTTGTCAAAGGGAGAGAATGTATCCATATTATCATCAGAAACTATTCATTATCAGATTACTCCAAACAGGGAGAGATCATATCCATAGGGAGAGTATTTGTTTAAAAGTTGTAAATACAAGACAGAGACATCAAAGAAGAATAGAGAGAAATTAACACCAATAGAGGTCACAACACATCAGAAGAAGAAACAGAGAAAGCTACAAGAATCAAATCTAAGCTAATACAAAGCTTACCGATGGTCAAACATTTTTATCAATTATCAAAACAAATAGTTTGGTAATTTGATGAATCTCAACAATTGTATTTCATGTTGTAGTAGAAATAGTATAGTGTGATAATATAGTGTGTTGCCATCAATGCCAAAGGGAGAGATTGATGACATGTAACTGATTGAATGTTTGATAATGTTAAATTGAAGATGATGCAAGACATTAAATTAGTTAATGGTTTGTATTGTCACTGATGTCAACTTGATATCATCTGTATGGTCATATACATAATGTCAAAGACTTTAGAGAATCAATAGAATAGAGGTTATGCTTTCAGCAATGCATAAAATTCAAGTATTGACTAAGTGACAGACCACACTGGCGAAGTGCACACCATTGGTAAAGACAGAGATAAAGTCACAGTGATGCCCGACAAGCAGAAGACAGTGTTTCCCAATGAAATAGAATCACAGAATGCCCAACGAGCTGAAAATAGTGTTGCCCGATGAGAAAGATCCAATGATGCCCAACGAACAGAGATCCTGAAGCTAACTAAAGTTGCACCGATAGAACTGGCAGTTGTCACCGGCGACAAACTGTAGAATTGACTGACAAAACAAAGAGATCAGAAAATGATAAAATATCTAGCTGGTAGAGCTTAAGGATAGACTTAACTAGTTGTTTTATTTTTTTTATTTGACCACAATAAAGTAAGTGATTTAAAGATGATTTATACAGCTGGCAAGAAGATAACTATGAGATAAATCAGGAGTTAAAGCAATAAATCAATTTGGCTGGATTGTTTTTCACGCCAAGAATCAAGAATCAAGAACCAAGAGTTAAGGAATATCATGTCTATATAAGAGATAAGAATAATTCATTTTCATAAGCAATCAGATACACAGGGGAGTGAATTGAAAGAAGATGCTGAAGAGAAACTGATGAAGGTTAAACTTCATGCAGTCCTGATCAATCAAGCTAAGGGAGAGCTAAAGAATTCTACAAACACCGACGAACAGTGAAGCACAGCATCACAAAGAAGAAAGTGTGAAATACAAAGGGACTAAATTGATACATTGATCAGAGAGGTATTGTAAGTAAATAGATCTGAATATCTACAATTCAAGTTGCATTAGAAACAGGTCATTGTGTTTCAGTTTAACCATTGAAGCATTAAGTCTCTTAACAGAGCAGGACTTAACAGTCTTTTCCTATTGAGGTATATCCTAAAAGATTACCAAAAAGGTTGACTCATGATAGTAGCATCGGTCTTACCTAAAGCCTATTGACAGTCTAAGAAGGAGGTTGATTCAAGGATGGTAGTAAGATTAGCATAAAGCCTATTGATAGTCTAGAGGCTGATTCAAGGATGGTAGCGTAGATGCTAGATACTTAGTGAAAATCTATGTATAAAAATACTCTAACAAGGTCACACTTAACAGTGTGTTTGTAACCTTTAAGAGGGTTGGCTCCTAACAGGGCTCACTTCAGAAGAGTAAAAATTTGGGGTACCGGTCCCAGTGGTTTTTCCCTTAACAGGGTTTTCACGTTAAAATCCTTGTGTTATGTATGTATGGTTTATTACCTTATTGTTTTACATTTCACATATGCATTTATGGATTGATTGGCATACTCTGCATATTTACTAAGTATCGGTAAATAAGTTTTACTGCTTATCGGTTATCAAGGAGAAGCAGGACAGACAAGGTAAACCGATAGACAGTTATTATTTCAAGAATTTCAAAGGCATACATCTTGTAGGGACTTAATAATCTGAGGTTTTTTAATTGGTGGATTGAAGTTTAAAGGATAAATTTTTGAGGCCACTGATTCACCCCCCCCCCCCTCTCTCAGTTATTACTAACACTAAGAATCATACTCACAATAGTGTCTTCATCAATACTTCCACCTGCTCCTTGAATAGCATTCACAAATTCATTGAGTTGGTTAATGTACTGTGTTATGTTCTCTCCTTCTTTCATTCTCATATCATCAAATTTTCCTCGGAGACTTTCAGCTTTATTTCTCAGTGCATTTGCATTTCCTCCATAAACTACTGTAAGCTTGTCCCACATCTTATTGGTCGATGTACATGTCTTGATGTCTTCAAATTCATCATATGTAAGAGAAGAAGCAATCTCTACCATTATAATGTTGTTTTCATGTTTCTCTTTCATCTGATTAACAATCAAGGGTTCAGTCAGTAGAATGAATTCAGAGTCTAGGTATATTGTAATGTCATCTCCAATCCCTGATAGGTATAGTCTCATTCTTCTTTTCCATGTAGAGAATTTCTCCTTGTTTAGCTTCGGTGCGTCTCTCTTATACATCTTGATCTTTAGCTTAAGTCCTTCAAAACTTTCCTTCTAAGCACTCTATGCTCTGATACCAATTGTTAGAATAACTAAAGTGTAACTTCAAACTTTTAGTCATGTACCGAGTAGCAGTTTATTACCGATCAATGTAGATAAAGTAATGTGTAAAGTAAAATAATAATGCACAACAATCATACACATTGACACATAGATTTTTAATGTGGAAACCCTGCTAAGGGAAAAAACACCTGGGACCGATAACCCAAAATATTTCACTCTTCTAAAGTGATCTCGGTTAAGAGACAACCCTATTAAAGGTTACAATGCACACTGTTAAATGTGACCTTGTTAGAGGATTTAAAACTAACAATTCTCTCTTGACCAATCATTCACTATGGCGTCAACAAGAAAAAACTCAACATTCATTAGAATGTCATAATAAAGACTTTCACATCCTACTTGGTTAAGAGATTTATCTGTAACAATGGTTAAATTGATATGATAATGATCTGATTCAAATACAACTCTATTTTCCATATTTTAGATCTATGCTAAGTACATAATACCTCTGATCAATTTGTTCACTTCATTTCATCTTATTCTTCATACTTCATGTTAGAGCTTTTTCATGTATAACCTTTACTAAGCATCAATTCTTGACTCTATGATTCCCAAGACTTGATTCAAACAAGGAAAATTCTAATTGATGAGGATTTGATCCTCCTTCTTCTTTGAGCTCCACAGACTTAGGCGAGTGTAACTTTTGCAATTTAGTGCTTCTTAGTAAATTTGAAAGTGGATCAATGATTTACACTAATTTGCTCCAACCATTTACTGCAACAATTAGTTACACATTCTACAAATAATAATAACCAATCTTATGCAGAGCTTGGCAAGCTAGACCATGAACTTGACAAGAGAAAATGCCAGTGAAATAAGGATTCTCATCCTTCTTCTATTCAAGTTCTAAACTTAGGCAAGCTAAACTAATGATTCACTATTCAAGGAATCAACAAAATTACTTGTATTATTTAAATACAAATGATAAACATCTATGCTCATCAATAGAAACTTAAAATTTGTTTAGAATTTAATGTTTGATGGTGATAACTACTATTCAAACCCAGACCAGTGCCTAATCCAGGGAAAATAGTCAAATGAAATATACATTCACAGAAACCTCTTAATGCAAACACACTTAGAACTCATATGAAATTCCTTACAAGTCATCTTCCCATTCTCGTATCTATATATCAAATTCCTATGCAAACATTTAACCCTCTAAAACTACCCTTAAGAATTACTCTTCCCTTGAAAGAAACTTAAAAACAATTTCACAGTTACCTTATAACCAGTGTATTTAAAATGCCTTATAAATTTAATACACAAGAACTCAAATACAAACACATGAAGACATCATAGATATGACACAAGAAACTCCACTATATTTTTTTTTAAATATCTCTTTTCAATACATTCAGAATGAGAAAAAACTTTAAAACTAGACAAAATTTAGAAATTTGCCTCGCAGTTGTGAATTCACCATCCTTTACAAAATATTACAACTTGATATATATAGTATGCACTAGCCATCTTGGAATCCTGAAAGAGACAAGATGCACCAAAGCTTTGGATGGCTAGGCAAAGCAAAAAGTACTAAAAGACAAAAATGAAGTTACAATTTTAGTCAGTGGAAGAATAAAACTTGAGTAGTTGATTTGTAATCATTACAAATCTTTTGCAGTTAGCACCTTTGTCAGCAGATATTCAGGGTAACCTTTGAAATTGTTATGGGACCTAGTGGCTGCCAATATAGGCTAAATTACACTAGCCCTAATGATGATTACCCTCCCTATGCTCATTGATCAGGTGCCAAGTGCCAATCACTCCTCATTTATTACATCCAGATCAATTGTTGTTGGCTTCTTCTTGGGCTTGGTGTTGTTATCCCAAAGTTTGACCTCATCCTCTATTGGCCAACTAAAGCTTTGAATATTCTATAACTACTTCATCTATCTTTCCCACCTGGCATTAGTAATAGCCTTTACATCTGTAACAAACTTGAAAAATTTTGTTTCAGCTTTAAATGCTTCATCTAAGGCTTTATTGAATCTATCCATATCTAGGATATTTTCTTCTGTTAGGAAAGCCTCCTTCTAAGGAAGCAAGGTGTCAAACTCTCCTCTCCATTCCTCAATAGCCTTGATCTCATCATTTTCTCTTTTGATTGGAGGGATAAATCTACTGAAATCAAGACCAAACATGCTTAGCCTTTCTTGGACTTGATTTTCTTTTCCTTTGAAGAAGGACAAAGATGTGTCAATTTGTTCAATCATCTCTCCCACTTCGCACACTGATTCTGGAAGATCTGCCCTGTGGGGTTGCAGTGCCTCTAACCTTTCAAACAAGGATCCCCTACCTGACCATATACTAAACAAAGGGTCCATAGTTTCTATTTGGCCTTTTACCTCCTTCTCTAGATCAGGAAACTTAATGTATGCCTTGTGCACTACATCCAATTTCCCCTTGAGAGTATCTACCCTACGTTGCAAGATGGTCAACACTGCAGATAGGGCAACATCATTCTTTTCCTTGTCCACATGCTCTATTTTTTATGGAGGGTCCTTAGTGACATCAGTCTACATAGATGCAACATCTTTGGCTGGAGGAGGAAGAGCTTTGCGGGCCTCTTCCAATTGCTTATTTAGAGATTCTACCTGCCCTTGCAATGCCTCAATCTGCATCAAGCACTTCTCTCTATCCTTTGCCACAGCAATTGACTCATCAAATAGCCTTCCATATCTTGCTAACAATTGCTCTAGTTTTTCCTCATTTAGGCAGAAAAAGTGAGTAACATCTTGGGAGACTTCTAGATCAGAGGTTTTATAACAGTCCAAATGATCTCGTCCCCATTCATCTTTTCCTCTACACTAACTAGGGATGTATTTTGTGTTCTTGGAGCCAAGGACCACATAGCTATATTTTGGGATTTTGGATCATATCCACAACCTCTTATCGTTTCTCCTATTTGGGTCTCAGAAGACAATTTAGCCTCTAGTTGCTTCCTAATTTGATAAATGATAAATGCATAAGCTAAATCCCATCTAGGCACAAGCAACATTCCACTAGACTTTACCAATTTCCTAGCCTCCTCTAGTGTGATGGTTTCATATTTTGGGTTATAGGCTTTCAAAGCCTGTAAGGCTTCATCCCCCAAGGTACCACCTTCTGTTATCTGCAACTGAGATCTAGCCTCTTGTTTCTTTATCCAACTAAGAAAGTTCTTGAACTCATCATTTTTAATGAATATGTCATCATTCATAAATTCTTCTTGATAGAGCTCTCTTTCATCCTTGCATACTTGTAGGGGCAATTCCACCTTTTCTTGGATTTCTTTCTCCTTTTTCTTTCCCTCTCTGATAGTTTTCCATAATTGGTGATGGTACTTCCTATCACCAGTGACCAAGACATTTATTTTGTCTTTCTTCCCTTCTTTTTCTTTCAACTGTAAGGGTCCTCTTTGTTCTATCCTCTACTTTTTCCTAGGAGGCTCACTTGTTTCCTCAGTATCATGAGCTTTTGAGCTCTGTTTGAAACTAGGTGGAACATCTGACTGATGTGGACTGTAAATAATATACCCTCCCTCATTATCTTCATCATATTCTGAGGATGAGTGATGGTCAGGGTCCCTTTGCTTCTCTTCCATCTGATTCTCCAGCTAATTATACAAAGTGTCATACATTTCGATCATCTTTGTAATTTTGGTCATATAAGGCATTCCTAGGAAGAAACCTTCAAAAGGAATCCCTGCCTTTTTCATTTCCTATTCCAGGTGTATCAGGTCCAAATATTTTGCAACTCTCTTTTCTGCCTCTTCATCCTCAAGGACATTTATGATAACATCCTCCTCATCACACCCTTCATGTTCAATAATGGCAGTGACACTTGGGGTTAGCAATTTCTTGTACTTTTGATAAAACCTTCAGGTCCACATACCTATATAGGGCCATGCTCATCTTGAAATTCCCCAACTCCTTGTTTATTCCCTCCATGGCCTTCTTCCCAATAGTAAAATCAACAATGTTGAACTGCCTTGGTGTAAATGTACATTTCATATGAGGGGCCAAGTGTTCTTTGTATGTCCATATTAATTTCCAGATGAACTCCATTAAGGAAATCCTTGGAGGAAAAAACTTAGGAAGTACATGTGGGGGTAGAGGACATCCATAGACCCTGATTAGTGTGTAGGTCTTTTCCAAATAGAAAACTCCCCAATTGTGATCTCCTAGCCACTTATCAACATACTCACAATTCCTTAGAAGTCTTATCACCTTGACTATTAACTTGGTTATATTTGTACCCAACATGGTTAGAATTGGATTTACAATCTAATTCTGAAAACCACAGAACTCATTCTCATTAGATGTATAGTTCCAAACCCTAATCCAAAACTACACAAGGTTTTCCTCGCCTTGGAAGTGTGTCCATGGTCTCAAATTTTGAGTATCCATGCTCTCAATGTTGTGGAATAGAATCAAATGCATTAGAATAGAATAATGCATGAATTTTGGGTTAGTCTTCTTCTAGATAATTATAAGGCCTTCATGTATCCTGTCAATAATATACTGAATATAGTCAAAATCAGTATTTACATGCGATTTTTAGATGTCCAAGACGATCATTAATAAATCTGAGGGTATTTTCTCCATATGTCCATCAATTCCCAATACCCTACATATCCCATAAGCTAAGTACTTCATGTAAAATTTTAGATCCTTGAACTCATATAGTGCATTTTTGGAAGGTGGTAGTGGGGCTATGTAGTTTCTATTTGACCTAGGCATGTGAGAAAGGATAAAATTTTTAACCAAATTGATCTCTCTGCTATATTTTGCCTTTAATTTGTTTAGGTCAATTTCTGTGGCAGAGGCATGGTATATACCAAAAGATTTCATAAAGGAAGCCCTATCCAAGATGACTAGGGTTGTCTCATCATGTTTTTTGATGGTTTTAGAGACTATGTCATATCTTCTGGCCAACTCAACTAACAAGTCCACATCTAAAAAAATATCTGGGACTATTAACTTGGCCAAACCTAATGTCAAGGTATTTGAGACATGGATTTTCCTATATTTATTACTATAGCAGTAATTAAACAAGTGATACCCAGAACACCCATGAGTGATAGGGTCCCTAGAATTTGACATGAAGTCTGAGAATAACTCGTCACTAACCTTTTTATTTTGGTTTGTTCCAAGAAGAAAAGTGATGAACTCCTTTGAGTAGTTTCTTTTCACCTTATGTTCCTCTTCTGCATCCTTTCTCCCCCCACTGGATGAAGCCTTGCTGGATTCTATTTGACTTATCTTTGCTGGTATCTGAACTATCTTTCTTTGAACGAGACTCTCTTCACAAATCTCTGAAATTTATTTGATTCTTGCTCTGCTCTTCTAAAAAAATTTACAAGCAGAATGTACAAGTGTTGAGTCTATTTATCATTGAAACATAAATGCATCAGTCTAGTCAAGAACTCTGAAATTATTTTCTTAGTCACTTTTGCAATAACTCTGCATGTATTAAAATCAATTATGTGCTAGTCGTGGCATTGGAGGTTGACAAGTAATTGAATTTGAATGCTAGTTGGAAAAGGTCATGATTTATTTTTGTTTTAAAAACCTTATAAAATGTTAAAACATCCAAGGCGACATTTTATTGGCTTGATTTTCTTTCCTTTTTACAACTCAGTAGAGTAATTATACTTTATCAGGATTTCCAATCTTTTATTAACCTTGGTCTTTTACTTTATTTCCTCGGAATGGCGCGAGAACAAGATCCTTGGGATTTCACTATACTCATCCTTACCATGGTTTATTTAGGGATTAGGTGATTTCTCTATCTCTAGATCTTTGAATGTTTTCTTGACTTGGGTTATATTACAAGATCTACCACCAGTCGTAGATCTCTTATTTCATCAACGATCCTCACTGAATCTCTAAATTATTTCCTTAACTCTGACTTTATTCCAAGATTCAATGCTAGCCACACATTCTAGTCTTACTTCACCTTTGGTTTACCTCCTAACACTGAGTAACTCATCTCTTTGTATCTCTTAATCTCGCAATGTAACTCTACTTAACTTTACTCGACCATGATCAAATCTGAAGATTCAGAGATAATGGAAACTCCAAGTCACTGAACAAAATTCTTAACTTGAGTCTCATTTGGAGATTTAGTGAAAACCACTCATCAGAGACAATATCGATGATCCTCACCAAATCTCTGATCTTTTGTCTTAACCTTAAGTCCATTCTAAGAGATTCAGTGACAAGGCAAAAAGTGATCCTTTCTTTACTCTAAGTTAAATCCCAAGATTCAGAGATAAATAAGTCTTTGAATTGTTGAACACTTTGCCTTGACTCATGGTTCATTCAGAGATCTAGCACCAACCCTTGATCTTGATTTTGATCCATGGCTCCTATTTGATTTCATAATCCTTGACACTAACTCCAATCTATTTTGAGATTACAAGATAAATGCTATCTTGCAATCTCCCAATGTTTACACTAACTCTAGTCAAGTCTCGAGATTCAGAGATAATGTAGTCTCTAAATTGCTGAATGATTTTCTTTACCTTGGGTTTATTTTGAGACTTGATGAGAACCACATATCTCCTTTTCCACTTAGACACACATCTGCATCTTGGTTTATTACCTTTTGATCACTGAATGTTTCTTGACCTTTTGACCTTTTCTAGTGATTCAGCACCAAACACACATCTCTACTCTAATCAATAGTCCAGATCCTTCATTTAAAAACCTAACTTGGCTTTGAACTAACCATGCCTGATCCTGATCACATCTGGAGATTCATAGACTGGATAGATCTCCAAGTCGTTGAATGTTTCTTTTAACTTGGGTTTTATCTGGACATCACGCGCTAGCCCTAGATCTTTTTTTTAATCAACAATTATTGCTAAGTCTCAGAATGCCTTTGTACTTGACCAATTCTTTCCAAGATTAAAAGACAAACCTTGATCTTGATCTTGATCCAATGACTCGCACTGAATCTTGAGACTATTTCCTTAACTACAATTTCATTCCGAGATCACACGACCAAACTACCTCTAAATCTCAAAATAAACTTTACTAGACTTGTCCTAACCAGAGGTTCATCTGGAGATCGGGAGATAACTAAAACTTCAATTAGCTGAATCAAATATTGACTTTGGAGTTAAATGAGAGATTACACATTGTTCATACGATCAAAATAAGGATAGAACAAGATTGATGACTCTCTCCCGATCATTGAATAGAAGCTTGACCTTGAATATTATCTAGATATTTAGTGCTAGTTGCTCATCTGAGATGAGATCAATGATCCTCACTAAGTCTTGAAATAATTCACTTAACTTTGATTCCATTCAGAGATCCAGCAACAAAGAAAAATGATAACTTTGTCCTGACTTTGAGTTCGATCATGAGATTCAGAGATAAATTCTATCTCTGAATATCCAAATAATTCTCATGGCCTGAGTTAAGTTACAAGATCTAGCGCTAACCAGATGATGAAAATTGGATCTATGGCCTGCACACAATCTATGAATGAAAAGAGTATATTCGATCTTGATTGTGAGATCAAGAGATAAAGGCAAGCATAAAAAGGCACATGACTTAAAGACACTTAAGTTACATGACAAAAGTAACTTCAAAATAGAACAAGGTTATGAGGGTTTAGGTTTTTTCAATTAAATGCACAATCAAACTTAGGGTTTAAGACTTTCATCATTTTTGGAACCAAATTTCTTGGGAAGCAGACACTTACAAAAAAATTTGAGGGCACACTGGAATAAACTTTGAATTTTAGGGCACAAATCCACATTGGGAACCAAAACTTTTAGCATGACTCAGCAAACACAAAATAGTCCCAACAGTGGATCTATCTAAGGATGCTTGAAATAAAGTTCATAGCAAGAATACAGATCTCTGGGAGATAGACCACAACCACACTAACCTATTTCAGAAACAAAACACACAACTTGGAAAGAAATACACAACACGAAACAAACACACATGTACATAGATTACAAGACTACTGTGCATGGAAAGAAGAATTAACTGAAGAAAGGCTTTAAGAATTGTCCATGTACTAGCAATTCAAACACCTCACCATCCATATTCTTCAAACGATACGAATCCTTTCCAAAAACTTGATGAATAATAAAAGGTCCCAACCACAAAGACTCAAATTTTTTGTGCTTTCCTTTGTCCTCAGCCGTGGCATTCCATTGCAATATTATGTCATTTGGCTGTAATTTTATGGTACTATCCCTTTTATCAAACAATTACTTCATCTTTTTCTGATTTTTTATGTTTTTCCTTTGTCCTTCCATTATGTTTCCATCAAGCTCAATCAACTGGATCATTCTATCTTTTAGAGAATCATTCACTTCCAGCTCTTGATCCATGATAAACTTGTAAACAAGCAGCAAATTATTCACAGGCAAGCTAGCCTATACTCCATATACTAGTTTAAAGGGTGACTTACCAGTAGCCACCTTAATTGTCCCTCTATCATCCCACAAGGATAACTTCAGTTTTGAATGCCATGCCCTCTTATTTGTTTCCAAGGTCTTCTTCAATATTTGCAGGATGCTCTTGTTGCTTGATTTTGACTGCCCATTTGCTTGTGGATGATATGGGGAGGAATAAGATATGACTATTCCATTTTCATCACAAAACTCTTAAAATTCTCCAAACCTGAAACACTTGACATTATCTGTTACTAACCTCAAAGGAACACCAAATCTAGTCAAGACAATCTCCATTAAGCAATCAATGACAACTTTACTAGTTTATCCTCTTGTAGGGATTGCTTCAATCCATTTTGTTAAGTAATATGTAGCAACTAGCATCACTCTATGTCCACCACTGGACTTCTCTGCAAATTATCCAATGAAGTCAATTCCCCACATAGTAAAAGGGGCTTGAGCTTGCACTAGATTTAACAGCAAAGCTCCTGAAAACTTTAATTTTGAAGAAAATATTTGACAAGGTTCACATTTTTTCACAAAACTGAAAGAGTCTTTGAAAACATAGGGCCAATCATAACCAGCCCTCAGAATTTTATGGGCAGTTGTCTTAGTAGAAAAATATCCTCCACACAAACCTGCATGCATTTCTTTCAATAGTTTATCTGCTCACCTTTCATCTAGACACAGCAAGAGGACACCATCTCTATTTTTCCAGTATAATTATCCCTATACTAGGGTATATTTCTAAGATTGCAATCTTACAGTCCTTTTTTGATTGTCATTCATAGTGTCAGATTACTTGACATTCTTCAGGAAGTATACCATATCAGAATACTAGGATTGTCTTTCAATGCTAGTGAGTGTTAAGTCTAGCAACTCCATGTTGTTGACTTGCACTAAATCCATATTTTCTTGTGTCATGAACTTGGCTAAGCCCAATCCTCTCACTAATTTTGTGATATCGATCTCTAAACTAAATTCTCAGACCCTGTTTATCCACTTACATCTTTTCCCAGTGACCTCTGATTGGGTAAGAATGTCCTTTACACCTACATGGGGTACATATGCTATCACCTTTGAGAAAACTAGATAAGGTCTAAATGACTTAACAACCTTGACCAATGCATATGTATGTTTCTCCATTACCTCATAATTCAATTCTACATCTTGGAGTGACTTTATATAAAAAGAAATAAGATGTTCATGTCCTTCCTCATCCTTTTGCAGTAGTACAACAACTATTGTTTGGAAAGATGCAAAAGAGAAGAGTGAGAAGGGTTTACTATAATCAAGATACCTCAAGACAGGGGCTTCCTAAATTAATTTCTTGATCTTATCAAAGGAAACCTGTGCCTCATTATCCCACTGGAACTTTGCATCTTTCTTTAGAAATCTTTTTAATTGGTTTGACAATTTCTGCAAAATTGATAATAAATTTGCTGACAAAATTTATCTTTCCTAAGAAAGACTGCACTCCTTTGTCATTCTTAGGGGCCAGGAATTTTTTTATTGCTTCTACCCTCTCAGGGTCAATCCTTACTCCTTCCTTTTATACAATGTACCCTAGTAACTTCCCCTCTATTACTTCAAACTGGCACTTCTTAGGATTTAAAGACACTTCATATTCCATAGCTTTAATGAATACCTTTCCAAGGTGATCACAATGATCCTTTGCTTCTTTATAATATGTTGTCAATTAATCGTTGGAATGTTTCTCCTGTATTCATTAGACCGAACGACATCCAGATGTACACATAAGTTCCCCAAGGAGTAGTAAATATAGTCTTAAACTACTCTGACTCCTTCACCATCACTTTATTATATCCTGATAAGCCATCCATCATGGACAATAAGTCACAACTAGTGACTTTATGCAACATTTCCTCTATATTTGGCAAGGAATAATTATATTTCCAAGATGCAAGGTTTAGATTTCTGAAATTCACACACAACCTTCTGTCAGCATTTTTCTTCCTGACTGGGACTAAGTTAGATACCCAAGTCAAATGTCTTATAGGCTGGATAATACCTACTTCTCTCAATCTCATCAGTTCTTATTGCATTTTGGGGGCCAACAATGGGTTAATAAGCCTATGCTTCTTCCTGAATGGTTTAATTTCTAGCTTCAGTGGGATTTCATGTTGAAATAGGTCTTCTCTATAAGCCTTCAAATCCTCATAAGACCATGCAAACACCTGCTTCTGTTTTCTTAATAGCATTATCAGATTTGTCCTTACATGGGGATCTAAGTTCCTTCCAATGTACACATTTTGAGGTGTTTCTTTCGATCCAAGGTTCACCTCTTCAAGGTCCTTAAGCTTGGCATTGCTCTTTTTATACATAAAATTATCTTGGTCACTGAATAATGCCTCTAGTTCTACTAACCCCTTGGGTATCTAATTTGAATTCAGTTGGACCACTTCATTTCCAAAAACCATGTCCTTGTCATCAACTATTTCAACTAATGCATTGTAATCTACATGTTGACCCTCAAATGGTCTAGACACTGTACAAACCTAAGGATATCTTGATCATCCTCAAAAAATTTCCACTTATATACATTATTTAGCACTGCAGGTC
This sequence comes from Thuja plicata, assembly GCA_018584345.1. Taxonomy (NCBI): domain Eukaryota; kingdom Viridiplantae; phylum Streptophyta; class Pinopsida; order Cupressales; family Cupressaceae; genus Thuja; species Thuja plicata. The sequence goes on along the minus strand of MU224910.1, from coordinate 2,963,436 downwards.
TGTTCTTGACCTCCATAATTGATACCCCAGTCAAAGTAGAATCATCACCTTTTAAACAAATATTGGCCAAAAAATCAGCCATAATATTCTTTGATATCTCAACCCAATTGATGTTGAAAGAATCAAAGAGTTCTATTTAATCCCATACATCATGTTTGTACAATTTTAACCTATCATTCTTCACAACATTGTAGATCTAACCTGGGGTAGTATCAATTCAGATTCTCCAAAAACATTTAAAAATTTGATACCATGCTTTGATGCAATGTTTAACCCTAAACATACGGCTTCATACTCAAAAGTATTATTTGTACATAAGAAAGAAAATAAGAAAGAATACTTGAATGTGCTACTTGATGGAGAAATGAAAATGACACTAGCTCCTGATCCTTCCTTTGAACAAGCTTCATCAAAATACATTTGTCATCAACTATTCTAACTAATGCATTGCAATCTACATGTTGACCCTCAAAATGGTCTAGACACTGTACAAACCTGAGGATATCTTGGTCATCCTCAAAAACTTGCCAATTATATACATTATCTGGCACTACACATCTATTCTTGACCTCCACAATTGATACTCTAGTCAAAGTAGAATCATCACCTTTTAAAGAAACATTGGCCAAAAAATCAGCCATAATATTCTTTGATCTCTCAACCAAATTGATGTTAAAAGTATCAAAGAGTTCTATTTGATCCCATACCGCATGTTTGTACAGTTTTAACCTATCATTCTTCACACCATATTTATATATAACCTTGGCTACTATCAATTCTGAGTCTCCAAAAAATTTCAAACATTTGATACCATGCTTTGGTGCAATGTTTAACCCTAAACATAGGGCTTCATACTCAACAGTATTATTTTTACATAAGAAAGACAATAAGAAGGAATAATTGAATGTGGTACTTGATGGAGAAATGAAAAGGATACCAGCTCCTGATCTTTCCTTTGAACAAGCTCCATCAAAATACATTTTCCATAGGCCATCCTGTTGTATGAACAATTCATCCACTAGTGGATCAGTGTTTCTGCATTCTTGCAGGATATTTTCCACTCTGAAGTTATCCATGTATACTTCAATACAACAATTGAACTTATCACTTGGCACCTTTTTAATAGTGATTGGTGCATGTGGCTCTCTGTATAATTTCAACTCACTCCCATTTACATGGATTGTTGCATATGATGGTTTATGGAACACTATACCGACTTATGATATAGTTCAAAAGAAACTTGGAAATCTATTTGCCAGTGGTGTAGGTCATTGGAATTGCTTCAGCCCACTTCGTAAAATACTTAGTGGTTGTGATTATTTACTTATGACCATCATAGGATAAGGTATTAATCTTTCTAATGAGGTTGAACCCTCATTGTGAAATGGGTCATGGTGATGTTAGTGGTTGCAGCTCCTGAGAACGTGCATGGATCAAGTTCTCATTTATCTAACACTTTCTACATTTTTATACATATAGGAAAGAATTTGTTTGCATTGTAGAACAATAATACCCAATTCTTAAAAAGCTTCTTTGCTAAGGTCAAGCCACTAGAATGAGCACTATAAATGCCCTTGTTTACTTTTGATATTGTTGCTTGTGATTTGTCTGAGTTGACACATCTAAGGAGCGGTCCATCCAGACTATGTAGATAAAGTGTATTGAAAAATGATCGCATAATGGGAGATTTTCCTTATCAAGGACTTAATTTGGTTCTAGGATAATTCTAGGGGGGTAGTTTGTCTAGTTAAGTAGGTGTATATATCTTTTTACTAGACATAATTGGGACCAAAAATTTTGCACACAACCTCAGACTTGGCCACTTCAAAGGCAGGGATCATGATTCGTTAAACCATGAATTCACAATATGTTGCATCCGATGACATATCAAGTATTGAACACCTGTAGTTGTTGGATCTTCTACTAGACAACATTTTTTAGCTCTGTGATCATCGCTTCATACTCAGTTATATTATTGTTGCAGTCAAAACTCACTCTATATTATCTTGGAATGGAGTCGACTTGGGGAGTGATAAATACTATGTCGACACCTAATCCCTTTTGTGTGTGAGAGTTATCAAATTATAGTTTCCATTGTTTCTTCTCCTCAAGGGAAAATATGATTTCATCTGGAAACTCTATCAGCATTGGATGACTAGAAGGTAGGGGTGCATTTTCCAACTGGTCGACAATTTCTTGTCCCTTTATTGATTTATAGTCCATATAATAAATGTCGAACTCACTGAGAATCATGACCCATTTGGAAACTCAGGCTGTTAAGGTGGTTTTACTCAATAGATATTTCAATGGATAAATTTTAGCTAATAGGATTATCTTGTGACTTAACATGTAATGTCTGAGCTTTTGGGAAGACAAAACTACAGCTAGTTATGCTCTTTCAATTGCAGTTTAGTTTAGCTCATATGTCACAAGTGTTCGACTAATATAATAGATGGATCTTTCCTTTCCTTTTGAATCATTTTATGCTAACAATTCCCCTAGTGAGAGCTCTATAGTTGAGATGTATAAAAATTGTAACCACCCTAATTTGGTCTACTCTAACTAGAGACCCTATTTGCCTTAAATGTGATTATACCCCTAATTATGTCAATCCAATTATTCAATTATCAACATAATTCATCAAAAGTAATTTAATTTCCTAAAATCAAAGTGATTTCATCACTAACTCACATTAATTACATTGGCCTATTTAAATCAAATAAACCCAATTAAATCCTTGGCTAAAGTAATTAATTAAAAGGAATTAAATAAATTCTCTAATTACAAATCATCACTTTCACATGGAAAGTCAATCCATGAACCTGTTGGTGCCCAAAAAAGATGGTTTGGATTTCCTATGGACTTGCCGATCCAATGCTGGGAAACCAAATTGTTTTTTCCAACTAACAAGTTCAACCAAATGGAGGTTTGAACTTCTACAATTCTGGCTCTGCAAAGCCAAGGCTGGTAGGCCTATTCCTTAACTAAATATGTTGATTCAAAGGCTTTTTATAGCAGATAACTAAATATAAAACTTGTGGATTCTCTCAAGGTGGAAAACAAACTTGAGAGGAATCAAATTGTAAATATCTCAATCAATTGCATATTGAATGCTGCAAAAAATGAAATGCTCTTATTAATAGTAAATGTTTGACAAAAGGTATATAAAATGAAATAGATCAAAGGAATAAAATATCACAAACTTTGAACAATGAACTGAATGACTATATTCCAATTATTGATAAGATCAGTGCCTTGCTCCTACTTGGGAAATAGATTCAATTCTATATCAATCCTACATACACCTCAGAGATAATTTTAATAACTTGTATATAAAAAGACCATCATTTCAAGGGCTTTTGCATGAATTATAATTTAAACCAGATTATATAGTTAGTTCTACTGAATTTAACTCTGTCTTTGAGAGACCAATAGAATAGAGGAAAGTTTGTCAACCACACCTTTCAAATGATGATCAAACTGTATATATATTTCACTTTACAAATAACATGAGAATTCAACACAATGAAACAATATATCTAAATAGATTTATCTAAGAGACTAACTGAAAACAATAAAAAACTATTACCATAAGTGAAAGAAAAAGCACTTATCTCTTTATTAATGTTGAAAAAATAGTACATTAAAGTTCATGTTGCAATTGTGATCAAATTCTATTATACAATGTGTTTATTCTCCTTTTTAGTTTATATTTTACACCACATATATATGTGGATCAATGGTTTTCATACCCCTTTAGGGTGAAGAGACACCACCCTATGTTAAAATTTAAAAACTTCTTTTGAAAAAATTTATCAACAAAATAACTAATAACTACATATCTTTCAGATTTGGCTTTGGCCAAAAATCCAACACAAATTTTATGAACATAAGATGTTTACTAGAGATAGTAAATTTGATTTTCCAAACTAAGTCTATTTTAGATTTACAATTTTTGATCATTTTCATTCTCTTTCAACATCATCTTTTCAGCAGGTCAAAATTCCAGCATCTCTGAAACCTTCGCTTACAGAATTTTGATTGTTCCTGTCACAGAGACTCCTTCCTCAATCCCTCAACTTTTAACTAAAAATTAATATATTATTGTATCCCATTTCATATACTCCATCATGTCATCAATTATTGGCATGGAGTTTGGGATGCCATTTTTAGAGTTTTATCACTATATAGGACTCTAAATTTTGCCAAAAATTTAGAGCTCCAACAGAACCAATGAGAGTTCACTCACATGGATCACCAAAGATTCAATCCTCACCTCTCATCACAAATCAATCTCAACCACTCATTCCTCAAATTATTCCATAAAAGGATTAAATTTTGAGCTCAATTGGTCCTTAATCTTAGAATTTTATTTACAGTATTATGTGTCATTTTTGTTTCATAATCTCACATAGCTGATTAGATAATCTTCATTTGTGCTTGAATTGAACTTTTGCATCATTTTAAGCATGAGTTGTATGTTAATTACCTTCATTTATTGATGAATATTCCATTCTAGGACTGAATATGTCACTGATTTATGCATAATCTAAGGGAAATTATAGCTTAAATCATACTCTTCTTAGATAGGAAACAATATGTCAGTTTCCTTTGGTTTTCTATGTTTTTCAATTGAATTTGATGATTCTAACCATTGATGCATGACATATTGAAGTGTTGTTTTGTAGCTTGCCGATACAATATTCACACACACATTTCAGGCACCCATCGTGGGGCTAAGCCCCAGATTTCTCACCAATTTGACCAATTTAATCATCTTTTGTTCTTTGTTTTATATGCAAAATCACATTTAGGAGAAAAAGATCGCATTTAGGAGCAAAGGATTGCATACTGGACATAAGTTCACATCTGATATATCCTGAATCACATCCTGCTAATCCTGGGTCATTTTTGGTAAAATCTCGCATCTAGTAAATTCCAAATTGCATTTAGGATAAAAGGTTGCCTTTAGGATATTTCATCGCATTTGGTAAATCTTGAATCGCATCTGGTAAAGAACATCACATTCAGTTAGGTTCAGAGTCACATTTGGTTAGTCTTCTGGCATATTTTATAAATTTTGCAACTAATCAGCTCACTTTGCATGTTTTTGGATGAATTTGATCATTTGAGAAGCCTAATGAGTTATTGTAGGACGTTGTTGAAGACTTTTTTTATCAAGAAGATGGAGTAAAAAATACTAACAAGTGGTTTTGTAGGTTTCCTTGTGAATTTCAACCAAACATTCTTGAAATTTTAGGAATTTAATACACTTTTTATCCACTTCATAACTTGATTAGAGAAGTATGCTCTTTTCCTTAATGGAAAATTAGAACCTCAAACATCAAGTTACGATTTGAATGAAAATTGGAGAAATGAACTTTAATTTTCTCAAAATGCTTTTGGTTAAATTCTTTAAATAGGAACCTAATTATCGGATTTGAATTCAATTCTTAGTCCAACTAGAGGATTATGCTCTTTTCCCAAGTTGGAAAATCAGAAACTCAATATGGGGGACTAGGTTTTGATTTTGATAATTCAAGGGAAATAACTTGCATGATGTGCTTGATAGGAGAAAATGACATGGATATGAGAGTATGCTCTTCTTCTTTGTGAAGAATCAGAAATCTAGACTCCTAAGCCACCAATCCTCTTTATTAATTTTTAAACTTAGAGAGCCTACCGGTTGAGGAAAAAATCTCCCAGGAATGACCCAAGTAAGGACAGGTGAATTCCAGCTCTTCCATCTCACTATAATCCAATTTTTTCCTTGAGCCCAAAGTCTCAGAAAATTTAATTGGTTTTGTCCTTGGAATTTTGACTATCATTCCTTGGACATGCTTAGATGTGTGTGGAGTGGATCCACTTGAATTTTTCTTGTGAGACTACACACATTTAGGTACTCATAGGGATATACGCCTTTATTTTTCCTTGTGAAATTCTATGGGGGACAGTTGTGAACGGATGCCCAAAAATAACAAACATTTTGTAGTTGAAACTACCTGATTTATCTCTGAAAGGTGATAATCTTTGTGCAAGTAAAATCATTTGGATTCGGATAACACGACATCATGACTGGAGCCATTGCATGCTTGGTGATGGTCATATTCTGATTAGAATTTGAGTGTGTACCTGAGTCTACGAGCAAATATTTTCATTCTATGCCATAGAATCTAGGGAATATGTGTGTGTTTAGTCACTTAACAACTTGCTTGATTTGTTGAAATTGAATAACAAGATAAACACCCCCAAAAAATCAACATTTTGGCAATTATAAACATCTATGTTGTTCAAAAACACTCTGGAAATCATCAAAAAGACCCTGGAGTTAGAGAAATTTTCACATTTTCTGAGATAAAGTGGAAAAAATTAGGAAAAACCCATCAAAAGCTCGCATTTGGTCAGTCCTAGATCACATTTAGGAAAAAGGCTTGCATGTGGAAAACAAGCTCATTTTTGGTTAATCCTGGCTCGCATTTGGAAAACAAGCTTGCATTGAAGAAAAAAAAGGTCGCATCCTAAAAATCTAGGCTCGCATTTGGTCACTCGCATCTAGGATAGAGGGAACTTGTACACATGTCACACTCATAAACTTTGTTATTTTGGGTACCCTTTTGGCTCTTCAGTCTGGTCATGTTGTTCTTGATGGTCCGCCTGTCAGTGTTTCTCAGTCTTATTGGAAGTCTACCTTGCATGTCATTTAGGATTGTCGTAATTGATCCCAAATTGTGTTGTCATTTCACTAAACAAATCTTTTTGATTCCCAGCTCACTATCAGGGCATTCTAACCCTTTGACACTGGAATCAATCACTTCAAACAATCACATTTACTCATCACAACTTGGACACACATATTTGGACAATTCAAGATTCCTTTTAATACAATTAGAACACTTTGGACAAGATTGAGACCTTGCTTTCACGGTTAACACAAGAAGTAAAGAATACCTTGCTAACAATTCAAAAAGAACTCCAAGATTACTTAAATTTCAACAAGGAGAGATATCTCAAAACCCCCTCTTTGATCAAGAACTGCCTGAAATGGATGCACCTAATCATGAATGGAGTGTTTCCTTTGAATAATATAGCCAAGACCATGACAAAAGGGAAATTCATGAAGGAAGAAATCATGAGCGTCCTTTGTTTGATTCAAAAAGTGATGAAGACATATCAGAAGAAGAATATAAAAAACTCAAACAAAGTAGGAAGTTCCAAAAGACCTTGGAAAAATTAATTGGGGAAGACAAAGAAAAATACTTCCTTCACTTAGCTTCTCTTGGAGTTAAACTTCCTAAAGAATATGATGTGGAGAGATTGAAGGAACAAGAAGTACAAACAACTATCTCCATACTCTCGAAACAACTATATCAAATGCAAATGGAACTCACAACACTCAAGCAAGAGAAGACTAAACCCATGGAGAAATACTCCTTGGATCACATATGTATGTTTCCTTTTGAAAAGAGCGTAAACATGTTTTCATTCCCACCTAAAATGGCACGACCCAAATATGAAAATACATGGCAGAAATATATCCACATGACCATGTACAAGAATTTTGTGCCCTAAGGATAGAATACATGCATGACTCAACATACTTGATGAGGCTATTTATGGGAAGTCTAGGGGGAAATGCTATGGAATGGTTCTCCAAACTAACACCAAGTGCACAAACGTTTAAAGAGTTAATTCAAAGATTTGTCCGTCATTAATCCTACAACATACAACACAATGTTACTGTATGATGCTATTATGGAGTTAGTTTAAAAACATAACAATAACATCATACCCATGAAACATTAGATCAAAAACCATGTTTAACATCGAGATGAAGAAACAAGAAATGGTTTTCAAGAGAGTATCATGGTTCTCCATCTCCAAGGACCCTAGTTTTGATTTTTTTGGTGGCTCTTAGTTAACACATTAGAAAAAAATGAGGATGAAAACTTAAAGAACAAGGGATGCTTAATTCTAAATGCATAAAATGAGTTATGTGAGAGTGGTGATAATGCAAACTAAAATGATATTAATCTAAGATGATGAAATATGCAAGATGAGAAACCATGCTAAAATGAACATGATATTAGATATAAGCATGAGATTTCTCCTAAGAATGTAAGAACAATAATGTTATCAATATTATCTCATTATGCATAAGAATGCAAAGAGTGAAACTTAGTATCAATAACACTATACCCAAGTTCTTAAAAGATGGATTCAACAAGTAAGTATAATGAATCTACCAACACCATGAAATTACTATGCAACTAACATGAAAATGAAACTATTCTATTGCAAGAGAAAGAGCCTGAGAATAAAATGAGCATGTTAACACTAAAATAATAGATGATCTAAATGCTTGGAAGAAGGGATATATTTATAGATTTTGGAGGGAAGAGAAGGGCTTGGATGAGGTGGAACCTATGTGGAATCCACATAAGAGCCACATAAGAGACACATGGGTTTGGAAAAGAGGTAAACTTTAGCATTAATGCTTTGCGAGGCTCAAGATTTGCATGTGGGGGACAAAGGTGTAAGAATGTGGTTGGGAGTTAAGGGCATTTAAGCCTGACAAGTGGAGAGGGGGTTGGGAGTTAAGAGGAAGTGACATGATTTTTACTTGAGGACTGGCTTAGGATTCTTAATCTATGGATTATGATTGTGCAAATGCTTAAGGGTTAATTTAGGCTTAGCTTAGAGGGAAAGTGGGAAAATTAGGAGAATTTGATGGGAGGAGAGAGAATGAGTGGAGGGATAAATTAAGTAAGTAATGGTATTTACTTAATTAAGAGAGGTTATTATGTGTGAAGGGATTGGGTTGAGTTAGAACTATGGGTTAGGTGGTTGAGATAGGTTAAGTTAGGGGTTAAAGTTAGGAGCCATGTGCTCAAATTGATTAAATAGGTTTTATTTAATCAAAAGGTTAAATTGGGAATTAATTTAAATGGGAAAATTATATTCATTTAAATTAATAGAAGAAAATGGGAGATTTAATTAATTATCTAGCTATGGGTTGCCATTAGATAATTAATTTAGACTATAGTTAATTAATTAACTTATGGAATGACATAAATTAATTAAATATTAATATTTACTCAATAATGCCTTGGGATGGAACTAAATTAGATTACAAATTTGTGTAATCAGATTTAGGTGTCTACATTTTGCCCCTCTTTGAGTCAATGTGTGAGAAGCGCATTGATTCAAAGAATACTTGTTAGATGCCCCTGCCTATTTTGGTGATGTGATTTGATTAATGTTCTTGATGCTGAAAATTGACTTAAGGTGATGCCTCAAATGGTTTTATTGATGCCCCAGATTTATATGCCCCCGCGAAAGGTAAATGGGAAAGATTGTGCAATTTTCTACCCATTTTCAATTTAGCTCCCAATAAATTGGATGTGAAAATAATGCCCTAATTGAATGTGATCAAACAGAAAGATAGGTTGATGTGTGATGTGTAACCCCGTGATAGATGAGAGTCACAGAGAGATTGATGATGTTTGAGGGAGAATCATGTCTGGTTTCAGGAAGGATCCATCATGTATAAGACTAATGACAATGTCTGGTTTCAGGAAAGATACATCCTGTATAAGACAAGGGATGATTTAATTGAGGGATACAATATGGTCAAATCAAGTGGTAGATTGATGTTGATAATGATTGACTGATAAAATATTGATGGATATATAGATTGATTTCTTTGATCTTGATTATTGATTGAGCGATGATCGATTGGTGGATTTGATGTAAGGACAAGATAATTTCATACCCTGATTGGTTAGAAAATAAGGGGCATGACAACTAGTAGACTAGCAGCCCGGGAGGGGATCATTTCATAGATATTGTGGAGACACTTGATGATTTTTCCCCTATTGATAAGCTTTTAGCCTTGGGAATCTACTAGATGCAAGTATGAAAATGTAATCTAATCTAAATGCAAGCTAATTGAAAAACTAAATGCAACATTGTCATCCTTTTGATCATTTTACTGTGTTATTTTTCATCATTGAGCTTTGGAAATGTTGAAAGTAAGTACAAGCATAAATGGTAAAGTAAACCATGATAACCTAAGTACTCCTTTAATGAATTTTTAATAGGGAAATTTAATACAAGCATTGAGGAATAATAGAACCAAGATGACCTGAGTATTGTTTGCATAAACAAACAAGAGATGATTCTTTATTGATGATAATTCATGATGTCCTCGATGAAACTTTGGTATTCATGTCCTTAGACGAATTGGCATCATACTAAGAATGAACACACAAGTAGAAAACAAAGAAAATATCATGCTCCTTCATCATTTCTCTACCTTAACACATCACAGAGTCACTTAGAAAGCCTAATAGTCAAAGAAATCAATTGATAAACCTTTAAACTATTAAGATCACGATGCAGAATTTACCATCCAGTTGTTGTTGTTCAATCTTTAGTGTTTTGTTGTGTTTGTGAGATGTGAGTTTTTATTGAGATGGTTGAGGTCCAAGGTATCTGATTGTCTTTGGTGTTATGAATTGTTGTTTGCATTATTTTTTTTTGTTTTTCATGTTCGAGCTCAAGTTTTTATTCCACTAGTTGCAGGATTTCGCCCCCAGTGATGCACAACAAAGGACTGTAATTTCCCAAACCATGGTAGGACATGGTTGTGATGTACAAAAGGGATTTTATTATGTATGTTTTCAATGGGAATGGATGCAAGATGTTGATAGATGCATAAGCTAACTATGACCAAGTAGCGTCTATTTTCCAAGTTTTCACTACTTGATTTTTATTGCACTTTTTCAGGATCAATTTTTTTAAAAATTTATTCAGGATCAATATTTGTTGTTGTTTTTTTATTTCTTCAAGATTTTTTAATATGTACAAGCTGAATCCAATGCTCTTAAGCATAAAATCTCTTCAAGTGGATACTTTTGATGGGTTTAGGTAGTAGATCACCTTCTGGTGTTGACAGTTGGTATGTACCTGAACCAAATACTGATATGATGATGAAAGGGCCTAGCCAGTTTGCTTCAAACTTTCCTTTCTTTTCCTGATGTTGTTGGTTTCGGGGATTTTCTCTTAATATTAGATCACCTACTTGAAAAGACCTTGGTTTCACTTTGGATTTATAGCTATTGGCTATTCTCTTTTGATAGACTTTAAGGTGGTTGAAGGCTTGTTGGCGTCATTCATCTAGCAGTTCCAACTCTTGGAGTCATGATACTTTGTATTCTTCTTTTTTTATGAGTCCATCTAAGGAAACCCTTAAGGAATGGATTTCTACCTCAATGGGAAAAATAGCCTCTGATCCATATACCAAGGCATAAGGTGTAGCCCTAGTGGGGGTTCTGATGCTAGTGCGGTAGGCCCATAATGATGGATTCAATTGGAGATGCCAATCTTGACCACTGTCATTTACTATTTCATTTAGTATTTTTAGGATATTTTTATTGATAGCATCTGCTTATCCATTCCATTGAGAATAATAAATAGATGAAAAGTGGTGTTTGATGTGAAACTTAGCACATAGTGCATCCATATCCTTATTTTTGAATTGTTTCCCATTATCTATCACAATAGATGAAGGAATGCCATATCTACAAATGATATAATTCAGAATGAAGAGGGAAAAAAATTTCCTGTGACTGTAACCAAGGGAATGGATTCAACCCGATTAGTGAAATATTTGGTGGCTATAATGATAAACTTGTGCCCATTAGAAGAAGAGGGAAAAATTTATCCCACTAAGTCTAATCCCCATTGATAAAAAGGCCATGGTGTTGTGAAAGGATGAATTTATTGAGAAGGTACATGTATCATATTTCCATAGACTTGGCATTTGTGACAGTACTTTACAAACTTGCAAGAGTCTTGCTCCATGTTCGGCCAGTAGTACCCAACCCGAATGAGTTTCTTGGTTAAGGTTAGTCTGCTTGAATGAGATCCACATATACCTTCATGAATCTCTTTTAAGGAGTTTTCAAATTCCTTGTGTTCAATACATCTAATGAGAGTTCCATCAAGACCTCATCAGTAAAGGATATTCTCAAGGATGGTGTAACAGGAAGATTGTCAGATAAAATTTCATTTTTGGTTTGGAGACAAATCAAGCGGGAGGGTATTGTACCTTAGATAAGCATAGATATTTTCATAATGAGATGGTTCAGAACCCGTTAGTTGGTAGATTAGTTGAGAATTAGGGCAATCATGGGATGAATTTGACAATTCTTCCACCAAGAAATCACAACACGCTTGTTGATCAGGAATTTGTAACAAAGAGTCAAGAGTTGCCATTGCATCTGCAACCTCATTGTTATCTCTACGGATTTGTTCAAAGGTGATCCCCACAAATAAATTTTTGAAGTTGTCTATCATTTTCTTGTGTGGTGACAACTTATCATCTTTGGTCTAATAAATATCACTTATTTGGTTGATGATCAATTGAGAATCTCCATAGACATGCAATTCTTCTATTTTCCATTCAAGAGCCATTTTTAAACCACTCACCAAAGCCTCATTTTCTGCTATGTTATCAGTACAGGGGAACATTAATTTATATGACTTTGGAATGGTGCATCCTTGAGAGGTAACAAATAAAATTCCTTCTCCAAATCCATATTGAGTGTATGAACCATCAAAATATAACTACCATGGGGTTGATGTAAATGAAAGAATAGACACATCAGGAAACTCAATGTGTAAAGGTTGGTTATCTTTCATAGGAGCTTCAGCTAGTTGGTCTGCAATTACTTGTCCTTTAATAGACTTTCTATCTACATATTCAATGTCAAACTCGCTAAGGATCAACACCCATTTTGCTATTCTTTTTGTTAAAGCCGCTTTACTCAAAAGGTACTTTAATGGATCGATCTTGACTATTAACTTGACCGGGTGTGCTAACATGTAGTGTCTCAACTTCTGGGATGCAAATACTACTACTAAGCATGCTTTTTCAATTGGTGTGTAAGTGATTTCATATCTGACCAAGGTTCTACTTATGTTGTATATTCTCATTCCTTTCCTTCTGGATCATGTTGTGCCAATAATGCCCCCAATGATTGTTTAGTAGCAGAGATGTACAATAAGAGTGGTTTTCTGGGTATTGGTGGCATCAAAATAGGGAGATTCATCAAGTATGTCTTTATCATTTTGAAGGATTCTTCACATTTAGCATCCCATTGGTAGGAAATATTCTCGTGTAACAACTAAGTAAAGGATCCACATTTGTCGGCTAATTGAAAAATAAATTGTTTGATGGATTGGAGCCTTCCCTGGAGAGATCTCAACTATCTGATATCTTTGGAAGATTTCATTTCTAGAATGGCATGTACCTTCGCAAGATCCACTTCTATACCTCGGGCCGAGACAATATAGCCCAATAGCTTTCCTGATGTAATGCCAAAAGCACATTTCTTTGGATTTAAACACACTTTGAATTGTTCTAATCTCTAAAATATTTGAGCTAGGATATTGAGATGTTCTTCCCTTGTGAGTTTTTTTCCTAATAAATTGTCTACATAATCCTCCATAAAAATATGCATCATATCATGGAATATTGTGGTCATAGCTCTTTGACTAGTTATGCTAGCATTTTTCAACCCAAATGGCATTCCATTCCAACAAAAGGTTCCCCAAGGGCATGTGAAATTTGTCTTGTATTGATCTTCAGGACCGATTTTGATTGGTTATATCCATAAAATCTATCCATTAAAGATAACATGGCATGTCCCACTGTTAAATTGACAATGATGTCAATGTTGGGTAAGGGAAAATCATCTTTTGGACAAGATGAATTCAGATCTCAAAAATTCATGCAGATAGGGATACTTTTATCTGGTTTGGAAATAGTCACAATATTGGATATCCATTCTGCATAAGCAATTTTTCTTATGAATCCTACATCTAGTAGCTTTTTCAATTCTTCTTTGATGAGCAATGACACATGAGAATGCATTTTTCTTAATTTTTGTTTTACTGGTTTTGCTCTCGGGGCTACATTCAAATGATGCATAATTAAGTTAGGATCCAGCCCTGGCATATCAGCATAAGACCATGCAAAGTTGATTTGATTCTCCTTAAAGAAATAGATTAAGTCTTGTCTTTCTGCTTGTGAAAGTGATGCTGCTAGATGGATGATTTTTGGAGTTTCTGGGGTACTGATATTGACTACTTTAGTTGGTTCTATTAGTATGGAAGATCTTTCTTGAAAATGTTTGGGAAGAGTGCCAAGCCTCTCATCTTCAGGTGCCTCTAGGAGGTTTTCACCATCAGATGCATCCTTTATTTTTCCTTTTTTTAGATCGAATGTTTCCATAACATGGTTTTCACTGTTAGATTCTTTTTCTTTTTCAATTTTATAGAAAGGCTTGACACCCCCTCGAGTAGAAGTCACGTTAGTAAGTTTCTTGGTGGAAGTTGTTTGAGGTTTGACAACATTGAGATGAAGATAAATGTCATGGTCATTTGGGAAGATGATGATCTCAATTGGCCATGTATTATCTCAATCAATAAGTTCAAGATGGATTGACGGTAAAGGTTCATTAGGGCAGTTTATTTCAAGTATGGTTAGGGTTCTGATAGCAAATTGGTCAAAATTTTCTGAGAGGGGAACAAGGTCAATAATAGAACTCTCTCTTATTCTATCTTGATATTTTGTCATTGGATTATCCTCATTAGAGACATTTTTGGTATGTAGTGGATCAAGTTCAACTGGCCTAGACCTGGAGCTTTGTCCCTCCTCAGATATGAGCACATAGGTGTGAACCACATCAATATCTTTTTCTTCACAAGAGTCTTCATCGATGCAAGAATCTCATTCCCACTCATTTGAATCTAAATCACTACAATCCTGCACTTTGTGGATTTCCTCGTAGAGTTTATGGGTAGCTTCTTCTTTCTTTTGTATGTGGAAATCCTCACTTCTTTGTTTTCCTCAAGTTGTCTTATTTTTATTTATTCTTTCTTGGATCTCCAAAAGGGTTTTGTTTCTTCTTGATATCCTATTCCTCTTTTATCCTTATTATTTCTGAATGTGATTACCATGGGTTTGATAATACATTATTTTATTTTACCAATGGGACTTGTCCCATCATATCCCATTTGTTGTAGGAATTGAAATCCTTTTCCATATTTCTCAGTGGGAATGGTGATAGCTAGCACACTTTGGGAGTTTCTTTCTTGGTCTTCATCTTTATACAACCATTCCAATATACTCTAATCTTCCTCTTGTTCTGCTTTGGTTGGTCCCTGAATAAAGGTTCCATCAAACATTGTCTTAGGGGGAGAATCTGTATGTGTAGTAAGTGATGACATTCCATAAGATCTAGGTGAGATGGGTAGATTTGATACTGACAAAGAAAATTTGTCCATTCCTTGGTCCTTTAGATTCAAGTGTTTCATCATGCTTGGTATGGTGGAAACATTTTCCGTGTTTGAGGTACTAGGTATATACTCCACTTTAGTCTTTCCTTTATTTGAGAATGAAGGTTTTGAGGCTTCTTGATCAACATTTGTATTTGTGGAACTAGAACCACTAGCTTCTCTATTATGCGAAACAAGGACATATGTCACTGGTTTCATGGTGTTGCAGTATTGAAAAGGGTTTGAGTCACCGAAAATGCTTATTTCTTTCCCTTCAAATGGAAACTTGAGACATTGATGATAGGTATATTCCACTACTTGCATCTCATGTATCCATGGTTTACCTAGGAGTATGTTGTAGGATAGATTCAAGTCAAGTACTTGACACACTACATTCTTTTGAATTGGTCCCACTCTGATTGGTAAAACTAATAGTCCTCTGGAAGATCTCTCTTCATCATCATATGATTTGATAGTTATTTTTATTTTTAAATCCACAACATCTTCAGACCTATTCTGTGAACCAATTTTAATGTACAAATATTTAATCTTTCCCCTCTGTCTATTAGCACTCGTCTTACTCAATGTTTATGAATTAGGACATCAATATAAAGGGGATTATTATGAGGGTGGTTTAAAGACAAATCATCTTTTTTAGAAAATGATAGATAATGAGGTGAAGTTAAATGTCCCACCATGGTCTAGAATTGATCAACACCCAAATTTTTAGGCACATTTGTTTCCAATAGAGCTTTTTCTAGGATATCCTTGTGTGTTGATGAGAGTTTTAATAGCTCTAAAATGGAGATATGTGCAGGGGTTCTGTGTAATTGGTCTATGATATCATATTTTCATTGAGTGGATTCAATCTTGGAAGTTTCCCCTTTCAACTTAATCTTTCTTTGATTTCTAATGACTGTGTTAGCAATTTCTTTCACAGGTTTATCTTTGATTACAATCACATTAACTCTTTCATCAAAACCATAAATATTATTGATAGTATTGTCATATTATTGTGCAAAATTAGCTTTGTTTTCATGATTTATTTTTGAAGATTCTCCTTTTTCATGGCTCATGAAAGGAGTTTTTAAGGTTGTGTGTTCTTCATTTGTTTGATGACCATCAACGGTAATAAATTCATTATTGATCAAATCTTGGATAGTATGCTTTAGTTTCATGCAATCATTTGTCTTGTGACCTTTATTCCTATGATAGTCACAATAATGAGATTCATTCCACCATGGGGGCTTGACTCTTGGTTCAAATTCTCTCACCTCAGGTAATGTGATTATGTTGTTATCCAAAATCTTTTTCAATGCTGAATCGAGGGGTTCTCCCAAAGGTGTAAATTTTCTCCTAGGGGGATATGAGAAAATTTTTGACTTATCCTGATTACTTTGAGATGTTCTTCCTGATTGATTATAGTTCTTGACTGGAGGGTTTGAAAAATTGAAGACAGGTTGTGAAGGCTTCACATTATTTTTATCTACAACCCCATCATTAATAACATGTTTGTTTCATATCCAAAATTTGGGCTTCTCAGTGTTGTTATTGGTTTGATTGCTAGTGTCCTTATAAAGTTTCAATTCACCATTTATGACTAAAGCATCCTCAATGGAAATACCATTTTCAATTACTTTATCAGAAGAGATAGGAAATTGTAACTGGAGTTGAAATCTCATTTGTCAAGTTAAGGTGTTTATAAAGATATCCATCTTCTCCTTTTCTGGGATAGTGCGTGGATACTTAGATAAGAGTTTCCTCCATTGATGTAAGTATGTCAAGAAAGATTCTCCTTCCTTTTGTCTATAATTGCAAAGATCTAACATGGTTATCTCATGTTCAATGTTGTAGAAATATTGACCAACAAATTTTCTAATGAGTTCTTCAAACGTTCTGATTCTAGGTGGCAATTTGGAGAACCATTCCATTGCTTGGTGTTGTTTGACTTTAAGTCACCCTTTTTTTTGGCATTCTTGCAGTCATATGGTCATGTCAAGTCAGTCTGGTCAGTTTGAGTCTATGTCTAATTCTTTCTTAGGTAGGCTATCTTTGTCGGGTTTTCCCTATCATTGCCTTTCCTTCTCTTAGCCGGGCGGCTTGTTCTGAAGTCTTTTCATATTTGGGTAGGTTGTAGATCCTAACCCGGCAAAGATTTGTGCCCCAATTGATGTTCTTTCTCAAGCAGAGATCGAAGACTAGTATGGATTGATTCTACAGGTCTCAACAATCCTAATGCAACAAATGGCGAGCAATTTGGTTAAGAAGTGAGCGAGAACGAGCTCGGCGGGATTTCAGAAATCATCTTCTCCATGGTGGAATTCTCACAAAGAAAGTAATTTTCTGCAAAGGCAGAAAAGAAGAACTTTGCCTTCTGCGGGTTTTGCACCTCTCAAGTGATTTTCCGCAAAGAAGAACTTTGCCTTGTGCGGGTTTCGCACCTCTCGGGTGATTTTCCGCAAAGAAGAACTTTGCCTTGTGCGGGTTTCGCACCTCTCTGGTGATTTTCCGCAAAGGAGAATTTTACGCTGTGTGGGTTTGGCACCTCTTGGGTGATTTTCCGCCAGCTTAGTTATAATAAGGTGGGCCCGACTTATAACAAAGGAATATTATGTTATTATTTTAAGAGATCAAATAAAGCATGCGCTTTAAGTTAAGTAGCCCAAGCACTTAAAAATGATGTGCGGAAAGACAGGTAGTGGCTTCTCCATTACATGGAGATTGCTCCTACTAGGTGCGATTCCCGCAAAGAAGGATTTTCACATATTGCGGATTTTGCACCTCCCTCTACATTTTCCACTAGAGAAGCACTTTTCCAATTTTCCGCAATAGTGCTCGTAGATGGTCGAGGCGGGAAATCCAGAATCAGCATCTTTTGCTTTATGTTCAATTTCAAATTCAAGTCCAAAAAAATGATGTTCCCATTCCGTGCCTCAATGGATTTAGCTTGATAATACTGGTTGAAGACGAAGAGTTTCAGATTCCATAGTGACTGTTCGAGTGCTCAGATTTGAAAATTCTTTCTCTTTGCATTCTGTCTCTTTGTATTTGAAGAAGAGGAAAGGTCATTGGCTCTTAGAAGCCTGATGTATTGTAGAGTCTATAAATTTTGTAAAGAATTTCGTATACAGGGTCAGCAAACTTGTTAATGAAGCAGGAGTGATTCTATTTACAAAAGCTGAATTCCTACTTGTTGCTCCATTTTGATAGTCTATTTGCATGGTGAATAAAAAGAACAGTTATAAGTGAAATTGCTTTTTCTTAATGAATGCCATTTCATATCAGAAATTGTGGTGTGATCAATTCCACTTGGTCTTTCATTTGTAATTCTTCCTCTGTTCGCTCTTTGTTTTTGTTGCATTTCTGAATGGAAAGTACACCTATGTTTTGAGACTGTGATTTCTTCCTGAATTCTATTTCTTTCTTAGCAATTGCGGTAACAGTGATTCCATTTGCCTTTCATTATATAGGTCTGCTTCTATTCACCAAGTAGAACCTGCATTTCATAAAAGAATAGGATAGAATTAGTTTAGATGTTAAAATCAGGTGGTGATCTATTATCAACATTCTACTGAGGATTGTAGATTATCTTCATCTTATCCTTGCCTGAATTGTTTGTTTCTACAAGAAATTTGGTTAAAACTTATAAGGAATAAACCTGGTGATTAGTATAAAAACAAATTCATTGAATATCATACACAATCAGGGAGCTGTACCTGTCAATTTAGAGGGTAGTGATAGAAGACATACACTGACCCATTTGTTGGTGGACATCCTTTTGTTTTCTCACCTTGGGGTATAAAGAGTCAAAGATTGAAAATCTTAAGAGAGGACAAACTGTTAACCAACAATTTTTGGTGACTCTACTGAGGAAGACCTAGAGAGAAAGTATATCATAAGTTTTCTCATAATTTTAAGGCATCCTGGATTCCAGATTTACCAGGAGTGCAAAACTAAAGGGAAAGGTTGACCCAGTATACAAAGAGCTTAAAGAAGTCAATTTCCCTATTCTTGAAAATATTTACAGGAAAGGAAGGGCTAAGTCGAGAGAAGAATTTGAAAATAACAAGCCTGAAGAAATTCAATTACCTGCTAAAATTCCTTTCAGAACAAAGAGAAGAAAATCTTCTTCACCTCTTGTTGGTAGAACTCCTATTTCTGCCACCTGTAATTCATTGATTCTTCACAGAATTGCACTTCCCCTTTCAGTTTCATTTCAAGCTTCTCAACCAAACACAAGGTTAGTAAACATGGTCATTCCTTGGGGAAACGCAATTGGGCCTCTAAACCTCGCAGCAAATCATGACTTGCCAAAGGCCTCAAGAAAGAATTTTCCTAGATTCAATGGTGATGGCACAGTATCAGCAGAACAACACTTGAGTGC
>MU224910.1:2881565-2936093 GCA_018584345.1 Thuja plicata | reverse complement strand
TATAAAAACAAATTCATTGAATATCATACACAATCAGGGAGCTGTACCTGTCAATTCAGAGGGCAGTGATAGAAGACATACACTAACCCATTTGTTGGTGGACATCCTTTTGTTTTCTCACCTTGGGGTATAAAGAGTCAAAGATTGAAAATCTTAAGAGAGGACAAACTATTAACCAACACTTGGCCACCTAAAATTCATGGAAATAATCACATTAAATATGTGGGTTTATGGCTAGATTCCATAGTAAGGGTACAAAATTCTCTAATATGGTCTTGGGGATCCGTTGTACCCATATATTTGTCAAATTTAGGAAAATCTACATTCAGTGGAAAGGGTATCATATTCAAAGTCTTGTCAAACGGATAAGGGAAAATGTTGTCTAAAGTGTATTGCTAGTGTGAAGGCCCTCTTTTGATATCCTCAAGCTATTGTTGGAGGGATTGGATGTGTTTTTTAATACTCCTATAGTTTTTACCTCATCCTCGGTTTGTTTAAGCATTGAGACATCATAATCATGAGGTAGCTTGACCCCTTGTGCTAGAGTCATGAAATATCTCTCTTTATTTGTTTCAAGAACTCGCTACATAAGCCTTTGAAAAGTAGGATTTTGCAATGCTTCTTGTACTCTTTCATCTGTAATTTCTTCTTCTTCATCATTGTGAGAAGCATTATTATGGTTGGTGTGGTTGTTGTTTTCTTTGTTGTTGTTGTCATTGTTGGTGTTGCTCCTATCCAACTCATTCTCCTCTTGATTCATGTTGAGAGAGTTTTGTGAATCAACTGGTTGGGTTGAGTTAACTTGCAGTGATGGATCATGAGATGGTCCTACTTCTATAGTAGTTTCTCCATTGGGATTATGAATAGTCATGAATTTATAGGACCTTGTTCTTAATGGCATGAAACTATTCTTGAATCACTTTCAAGTTACAAGTCAATTGTAATTGATCTTTGAAAAATAAGGATAAATAAATGTTCCAATAGTGTTCGATGGTTCCAGATGAGATGTGTCTAAAGGGAGTCTAGATAGGAAAATATATATCCCTATGGTGAAGACTCTTGATTAAATTTGATCTCTTGGGTTCTAGAAGAAAGGATATGTTACCCCTTGATGTTGAACTCTCCAAGATCAAGAATCAATGTTGATTTGATGACACTTTCAAGTTGATTGGTTGAGATGATTAGTAATTTGTTATCCAAAATATTTTACCCAATTCTGACTTTTTACTCTAAAGTTGTTCGATAGCTCCTAGGTTTCTTTGAAATCTCAAATTTGGATGACTTTTTGCAAACACACATTTTTTTAGGTTGTTGATGATGGATGATTTCTTAGTTTTAATTTCAAGCACAACACACACATCGAACACTTGTTTTTGTCTTAGATTTCTACAAAAATGTGTGTATGTTCTTGCACCATTTCCTCTAGTATAACACAATAAAGACACTTCAAGCAGTCTACCTAAGGAAATTTTGGCTTCAATGTATTAGTCATAGGCTCATGAACTCGAAATTAACCAAACTTGATGTTCCAGACCCTCGTGCACTGTGTCCCCCTTAGAAAAGAGGTAAGGTGCATGTGGAGATGATGGGAAAATTATACACTTGATAAGGCCTTCTAGGTGTAAGGGAATTTTTTTTGGTAATCACCTCGAAAAACCTTTTTCCAAACAACCAGGGGAAAACTTATGATGAGTAGCTTCATGGGACAACACAACCCCCTTGCACCATAATTGATACACCATGGATAAATGGGTAGGTTTTCTATCTATCAAGGTTGTAGTATGATTCCATTCAGAAAAAATCGAGTATAAGCTCCATTACAGAGGCCTCTCACCTGCATAAAAACATAGTTTTGTGCAATCCCGAAGGACTACTAAAAGAGGGCTAAGCTCAAGATATTTCTATTGATCACCCTATTAAGGATGAACGCATTTTATTTTATAGTGGGTCGGAATGCCATGACTTTTGGCTGTATCCCACTTGGGTCGTTCCCTCTCACCGGCCTCGTTAAGGAAAATCTCGGGAGGCAGGCCCGCTAAGGATTAAATGCACTATTGAAATGAAAAGTATATTTTGAGTGGGTCTGGTATTTTGATTACCCAATTAAGGGGAGATAATATCCCTACCACATCAAATCTTTAAGAATATCATACACATGAGATTAATTTTGTGACCTTTTTCTAACTAGGGGGACTTTGGTGGGTCTGGTATTTTGATCACCCAATTAAGGGGAGAGCATATCCCTACCACCTTGGTCCACAAGCAATGAAGGTCCTTAATTAATCTATGTTTTCAAATAAGAGCATTTATTTTAAAGTCAATTACCACACATGAAAATACAAAAATACAAAAATAATCAAAGCAAAAAAAAAATGGCGCGCGGGATCTGCTCTTGAGGTAACGGCTATGAAGGTGAAAACCTTAGCGATGAAGGTTTTGACAGAAGCAAGCTTAATTTCCAATTGAATAGGAGTGGAAAAATAGCAGACACGCTGGTTTTTGGAATCATGGCAAACAGAAATGGGCGCCTAAATGAAATATCAGGCTTTCTAGCTCTCAGAGAGAGGGTTTTGGTGGCCTGTCTATAAACTCTAAACCTCAAGCCACCTTTGGAAACCATTGACAATACCTAAGAGATAGATGGATCCCTCCTAGGAAAGACCATGCACGCATCCCTAATCATGGGAGGAATGGAAGGATCAAGGATAATGGAATCCCCCCATTTAGGAACAGAAGGCATCATCTAAGAATACCCGACAACTTCTGGTTTCAACAGATTGAAATGAAGTTCTGGCGTCCGAAAGGTTCAAGCAAGCCTATTGCACCAGCAACACTGATAGAGCAGAAACAAAAAGAGGTAGATATTATAAGAGATTCCTTTATTCTAATTAATAATACACATTGGATGGACTCAGTGAACTTGCTAAAAGAGAAAGCCCTTTTTATGAAATGGGTAGGACCCTAGCCATCCTTAACCAAAATTCAAAAACGGATAGAAACTAGATGGGGAGGAAATTTTGAGCTCAAGACCCTCACTAATGAGTTCATTTTGGTTATATGCCCAGTGATAATGGATAAAGAATGGATTTTAAATAGTGGACCGTTCACATTGGATGGAATGGGGATTTATATATGTGATTGGAAGCCTAACTTCAATCCAGATAAAGAAGAGATGGAAAATATTGCAGTCTGGTTGAAACTAAAGAACCTACCCTGGGAATACAAAAATGATCAAACTTTGGAAATCATAGGGAATAGTCTTGGGAAATTTCTCATGTCTGAAGAAGTTCTGGATAAAAATGACTTTTATATCTACCCTAAAATTCTTGTCAAAATGTAGAAATGTTACCAAATTCCTGACTATGTGATGCTTGGTTCAGCAAATGGGGAATGGAGGCTCAAAGTTGAGGTTGATGAGGAAAACTTAACTTCTGAGGCAACCAAATTATAGTCAAAAGGCAAAGGTTTATCAGCAAATTACAATTTGGATTGGATAAAGAGTGTGGAAGTGAGTAGGAATCGACAACCCCCTTGGTCGATAACCTTTGAAGAAGAAATAATCGCCAATAGGGACTTTGTCACACAGGATTGCCTCCAACCCTTCCCAAGAGAGGACCCAAACTTGAGTAAAAATATTCCTCTCTCCACTCAAGTGGTTGTGGAAACACCTCATTCTCTTTTAAAGGATGGTCTAGCAACCTATGAACCAATGCAATTTGCAATAGTGCTAGACACACTAGATGCTATGAACAACACATCTCCTGATTATAGGGCCCGGCTTGAGGATAGAAACTGTAAACCTGATTGTAATGAAAATGGTGTCTTCCAATGTAAGTCAAAATTTAGGGATTCTGATAATGAAGGCCAATTTATGGGACATTACGCTGATATCCAAATGTCCCCAGACACACATGCCACCAATAATATATCTCGTACTACCCATACTATAAAAGCTCACAACAATATGAGAGAGGACCCATTCAGCTTTAAGAAGCATGACCATGTTGATCCATCACTCTTGTCCTCAAGCATAGAAGCCAGCAAATTCCCTTAGATGGGTAGAGTTCCTCCAACTCCCCTCACTGCCTCCAATTCCTCTACACCGATCCAGATGACAACTCTAAGAGGCAGAAGCTGCAACTTCCACCCAATTATGGAAGCCTTGTATTTAATCCAAGATGCACCTGACAAGTCTGATAAGGCTTCACACTAGAGTGAACTAATAGATGACTATCAGGCAGGTAAAATTTCTCCTATAAGAAATCTGGAATCTTCTTTCCAAGAAGCACGAGATAGTGGTGACAACTTATTGGAAACTTCCCCCAATATAAGTATTTATAGTGAAGAGGGAGGTGAGGACTATCTAGGGATAGAAGACACATTAAATGTGTTGGAACAAAGAGGCTTACATCATTCAGAATCAAATTTGAAAAAACCAAAGTTGGGTGAAAAAAGGAGAAGAGGGCCTAGATCAACAAAGGAAAAGTTGGCGCAAGAGATTGTGCAGCAGACCAAACAAAACTGCTGAGATTAGGGAAAGGCTATGCCTTATCCTAGAAAAAATGAGGATCCTCTCATGGAATATCAGAGGCTGCAATGCCTCTGAAAAGACTCGCCTGCTCAAGAGAGGCCTGGAGCAAGCGAGGGCAGATATAGTTCTACTCCAAGAGACAAAACTAAAAGGTGACGATATTAAATTCTTCTCAAAGAAATTTGTAAGATGGAAAGGTGTCTTTTCAAAAGCTAGTGGAGCCTCAGGAGGTCTTGGCATATTATGGGATGAGAGTGCTATGGAGGTAGTTCTGATTAGTCAAGCTTCTAACTGGCAATGGATTGAGGTAACTTCAAAACAACTACTCTCTAGATTTTATATTTTCAATGTATATGGCCCTAACAGTCCCAGTGAAAAAGATGCATTATGCAAGTTACTCTCCAACTTCCTAAGTGACAGACCTGATGACCTCTTCCTCATAGGAGGAGATTATAATGCAATTTTAAGGCCAAGTGACAAAAAAGGGGGGAAAGGATGGCAAGGGAGGAGCCAAATGGCCTTTTCTAACTTTGTCTTAGAGAATGGGTTGGAGGAATTAGATTTCAACACAGGCGATTTCACTTGGACGAATAGAAGGAAAGGCTTCCTTAATATTTCTCATAAATTAGACAGATTCTTCTTAGTTGGTAATTGGTAAGATTATGACTGGTTATGCTCAGCAAATATTCTCCCCATCACAAGTTTAGACCATTACCCAATCATGTGCAGCATTCAAGAGGACTCTGCCCCTGAAAGATCACCTTTCAAATTTGAGGCTATGTGGCTATGAGCATATGAATTATTTCTTAATATAGAGAACTGGTGGCTGAACTCCCCAACTTTTGATGGAAGTCTTTCATCTTTTTCAAAAAGTTTCAATATGTTAAAGAACAGTTAAAACTTTGGAATAGAGCTACCTTCAAAAACATATTTGAAGAAAAATTTAACTTGGAGAATTGCCTTCAACTTCTGAATGAAAAAATAGTTCATTCAGGGATAGATGAGGCTCTGTTCATGGAAGAGCAAGCTCTTCTAAAATAGTATAAAGAAGTCCTGGCCCAAGAGGAGATCTACTAGAAACAAAAATCACGGGAAACCTGGTTGAGGGAAGGGGATAGAAACACAAAGTTCTTTCATAAGTCTGTCAAAGCCAGAAGAGCTCGAAACAAGATATTTTATATTGAAAAGGAGAATGGGGAAATAATTAATGATAAATAGGCAATCAACAAAGAAGTGGTCAGCTTTTACCAAAATATCTTTACCCAACATTACCAGGCGGGACAGGAAGCATAAAAGTTGCTTGATCTCATTCCAAATAGGATCACAAATGCCCAAAATGACTTGTTAATGAAGCCAGTCATTATGTCAGAAGTTAAAGCTGCCTTTTTTGGATTAGGGGGACAAAGCCCCAGGTCTTGATGGTTTCCCGACCCTTTTCTTTCAAAAAACTTGGCATATTATAGGAGAAGATTTAGTCAAAGTGGTGGAGGAATCAAGAGCTGAAGGTTTTTTGCTAAAGAATTTTAATAATACATTTATTGCTTTGATTCCAAAGAAATCAGATTCTAAATGCTTAGATGATTATAGGCCTATTTCCTTGTGTAATACTGTCTATAAAATCGTAGTGAAAGCAGCTACAAACAGACTTAAATCAATCATTGGTGACATTATTTCTGAAGAACAAAGTGGATTTTCCCCGAATAGATATATTTTTGAAGGCATTATAATATCTCATGAAGCAGTCCACGCAATCAAGGCAGCAAAAGTCAATCACATGATGATTAAACTTGATATAAAAAAGGCTTTTGATAATGTCAACCGAGTGTTCCTCTTAAATGCTCTAAGAAGGTTTGGGTTTACAGAAGCATGGGTTAAATAGATTGCCAGCTGCCTTAACACTCCAAGATTCTCCATACTAATAAATGGTAGTCCACAAGGCTTTTTTGAATCTTCAAAAGTATTAGGCAGGGGGACCCCATAGCCCCCTTTCTTTTTACAATCATGGCTAAAGTTCTAGGAAGACTTATCATCAAAAAAAGGCTTGATGGAAGTTGGAAAGGAATTAAAATTGCAGATGGAGTGAACCCCTCTAAACATTTGCAATTTGTTGATGATAATTTTCTTATGTACATGGCTATAGTGGCAGAGGCACATGTGATTAAAACAACTCTAGATAGCTATAGCAGAGCCACTGGGCAAAGTGTGAATTGGAATAAATCTGAAATCTATTTTTTTAATACAGATAGAAACACTCAAAAGCAGATTGGGGAGATTCTGCAAATCAAAATAGGAGCACTTCCAAGTAAATATCTAGGGGTACCTTTATTTGAAGGTACTTCTAGGCCTCAACTCTAGAATAACCTTTTGGACTCGTGTTTCAAAAGGATGGAGGGGTGGAAGAGTAGGTGGCTCACCTCAGATGGACGAATTCTACTTTTACAATCAGTTATCTCTGCAATCCCCATTTATTCCATGAGTTGCTTTAAAATCTCACATAACGTGCTGGAAGTTATCTAAAAAAAATGAGAAAGTTCTTTTGGAACAGAGCTGAGGAAGGTGAGAAATGGCCCTTACTTGCATGGGAAAAAATATGTAAGAAAAAAACCAAAGGTGGTGTTGGCCTAAAGGATTGGAGGAAATTGAATGTTGCTCTTGGAGCCAAACTGGTTTGGCAGATGTGTAGCCAACCACATAGTCTATGGGTTAAAATTCTCAAATCTGAATATCTGGACTCTAATACTGAGGAAAGAATCTTGACCACTATTAACCCCCCAAAGGGATCAGTAATCTGGAATTTCCTGTTAGACTGTAGAGATGTGATCAAAAGACATGCTTCTTGGCTTGTTGGCAAAGGAACAAAGGCACTTTTCTAGGAAGACTCTTGGAATAGTCACCCAATTTTAAAAAATGAGGAGAGATATGCTGAATTATATGAAATTTGCACTGCAATATGGGGACACACAGTGACAAATTACTGAGAATATAAACCCTCCACAACTGGTCATTGTTGGCAATGGAAAGCCTTAGATACTCTAAATCTGAATGAACTTCAAAACAATCTTATGAAAGAGATCTTTCAACAAAGAGGTTTTATCAGAACAGCTCAGGAAGATAGATTAATATGGTGTAAGGAAACAAGTGGGGAATATTTAGTCAAACTAGGCTACTCCACACAAGATAAGGAGGAAGATATCCCTTCTTGGCCTACACAACCTTTTTGGGACAAGCAGTGCCTACCAAAGGCAAGGGCCTTCACATGGTTAGCAGTTCATAAAAGAATATTGACAGTTGAAAGATGAAAAATATTTGGACTGCAGGGACCTACTAGATGTGTCATGTGCAAAATGACATCAGAGGATGTGAATCATCTACTCATCCAATGTCCAGTGGCAATGGAATGTTGGAGCATGATATAGGAAAAGCTCAACTTAATTGGCCCTATGCAATTTGGGGTGAAAGAGGTTTTCCAGGGATGGCCGATTCCACATAAAAACATAGCATTATCAGGATTATTGAAAATCAGCCCATCCATAGTTATATGGGAGCTTTGGAAATAAAGAAACCAAAGGATATTCCAAGATAGGGAAAGATCAATTCAGAGCATAAAATCAAGCATTCTAAGCTCAATTGAGGAAACAATGAAGGCTGCCCTTCTCTCTTCCAATAGCAGTTATATTTATACTATGGATGATAGAAAGCTTCATTGTAATTGGCCAAGTTTAAAGTTTAGAAATGGAGGGCTCAAAGACAACTCCAAAATAAAAAATGCCAAAAAGGAAGTAAGATGGACAAAGCATGATCAAGGATGGTATAAAATAAACTTTGATGGGGCCTCTATGGGCAACCTAGGACCCTTGGGCATAAGGGTAGTAATCAAGGACTGGAATGGGGACATTGTGGCCTTAGTGGCACGGAGATTAAAAGATGAAACCAATAATGTTGCAGAGGCTTTTGCTGCTTTACTAGCTCTTCAGATGGCAAAGAAGCTAAATTTGCAACGTGTTCATTTGGAAGGTGACTCAAAAGTGATTGTTAATGCCATTAAAAATGGTGAAATGAAGGCTTGGCACATCCAAAATATCTTGCAAGAGATCTCTACTATTATTCAATCTCTCCCACACTTTCAATTAAGTCGTGTGTTTAGAGAAGGGAATATGCAGGCCGATATAGTCTCAAAATGGGCCACATCCCTAAAGCATATAAATTTAGCATGCTTTGAATTATTCACTAATGATTTTATTAATCTCTAACTAATATGTAGGAGAAGCAATGAGAAACATCCTCATTTGATATTTTCAATTGTAATGAAAAGACAATCTGATCATTGGCGCCCGTGAACTTTGCTGATGGTCAGGATTATAAATGTTATATTTTGATGTTGCCGATGTGTGATGATTACTAAACTAATGACAAAGATGGATGATTATTGAGCTTTGGCAGCAACTTGACATTCATGTGCAAGGAAATAAGCTGGATGGCGTCAGCACTGCTTGAGTAATGAGTAAAATCATGTCTGGAGGCTACAGATTGAATTCTCGTAATGACATACTCTATAAATGATCATAAATTCAATCATTTTTATTAATGGTTCTATGGAATTGTGCAAGGAATGACATAAGGGTAACTTCAACCTTACACTTGCATTAAAGGCTCCTACATAGTGTCATCATTATTTGAATAGAGAAAGAGCTCTCTGGTGTAGATTAAATCCATGGAGGCTATGGTAGTAGTGCGGACCCATAAACAACATAAATCTTTTGAGGGGCCTACAGGAAAGGCTAGAATATTGGGTTTGTTGAATGTGAAGAATGATGGGATAGCAAAGGCAGTTTTAGATTTATTAGGAACCCAATTTCAACAGCGCCATGCAAAAAGGTGCTCTAATGTGGATATAATTTCACTGATCATTGCATGGTCCCTCCAACTTGGAGAAGCAAAGATGGAGGTGAAGAGGGTTGTCGAATTCCTTTTTGATAAGGAATTACTGCTAGATTTGGACTCCATTCTGGAGTGGGCGGTCCCTGGTGTGGGTTTTGATTATAGTGAATGCTATGTAGACCTAAATGATGGACTTATATATGGAAGATTCCCTTTTCTATGGTGGTGGGGAAAAGTGGATGAGGTAGCTTACCAGCGGAATGCGCAGGACAAGTGGAGGCAACTCAAAACCTTGGCAGATGATGCTCGAGCCCAAGAAGAAGACAGAATTCAAGCAGTTTTCATGGAGGTCCCAAGATCCATGAGAGGTCTGCGGCAAGGGAGAAGGAATGATGATGCTTTTGGAAGGAATATTGGTGCTTATGACAACCTTCTCTAACTGGTTACTACTCTTCTTTTCTCTCTTGCTATGTTATGGCCAATTTTACCAAATGTGCCCACAAACTCTCTACGCGATGTAAACTCCAGTTTCCCATAATGGAGTGGCTCTGTCTAGGATGTCAGACTACAACTTCTTAGCACATTGTAAACTCCAGTTTTGATCAATGGAGTGGCTTGGCCTAGGCTTTTGTTGCCTCTGTGTATAGTCTCCGAAGCTTAACTCAAATTTAGTTAGTTTTTCTACTTCCTTCTTATGACTGCATATATTCTCAGTTTAGGGTGGAGCCTTTCATGGCTAGTGTCGGGTAAACAAGGCATTTTGTAATCTGCATATTATATGCTTATGTCACTCTCTGGTTTTAGAGTGCCCAAATGTAATACTTTTATCATATAAATATATACAAAAACACCTGTTATAGACCAAAAAAAATTTACCACACATGAGATATGAAAGTTTAGAAGGTGCCCTTTTTAGCGATTTTAGAAAGATTTTTGTTTCTTTTTGTTCTTTCTCTTTTCAATGCTACCAAGCTTATGATCAAAGGCTAGAATCCCATGGTTAGAAAAATCAAATAAATCGAATGACCAATGATTCATTCAAAATAAGCATTTCTGTCAACCTCTAAGTTATGTTTTTCTTGATAGAGATTTACAATGTGTGCATAACAGTCATAATATTTACCTTCCTCTTGCATTATTTCAATTGATTGGGCCCACTCAAGCTTAAAAGCATACACAAGCCTCTTCTTCAATGCTCTCCTTAACCTCAAACCAGGAATCCTCCTCATAACTTTCTTAAATTTCATAGTAGATTAGTTATCAAAATATTATATCCATCAAAATATAAAGACTACATTCAATAAACATCAACCATTTTCTAAATCCTCATCCAATCACCATCATACCCTTACCATCAAACAAGAAACTTACTGGTTTCTTCCTATCCTCGTACTCTGTTGTTCATAACGTTTAAAAATATATATATTTGGTCAATCCCTCTAGTCAGTATTTAAAAAAAGGGGTTATATAATACATATCCAAAACTAAGAGAAATCTAATGGTCAAACAAAACGTTAGGCCTTTTGTATCAAGGTTGTTCTTTCTATGATAGAGGCAAACAACTTACTGGTTTCTTCCTATATCTATACTCTATCGTTTATAAATTTTTATGTCAACATTATTTGGTCAATCCCTCTAGTCAAAATTTAGATAACATGGTTATACAACACAAAAAACTAAAAGAAATCCAATGGTGAAATTAAAAGTTACAGCTTCTGCACCAAGACTGTAATTTCTATGATAGAGGCAAACAACTTACTAGTTTCTTCCTAAACCCATACTCAGTTGTCTGTAACTTTTTAACCAAGCATTAGTTTTCCAATCACTCCAATCATAACTTAGGAAACCTATTTATACAAAACATATCCCAAACTGAGAAACATTTAACAGTGGAAATAAATGTTACGCCTTTTGCACCAAGACTATATGTTTTTTGACAAAGGCAAGAATCCCCACGGTGGTCGCCAAATATGTATGTTGTTATTATAGAGTTAGTTTAAAAACATAACAATAACATCATACCATTGAAACATTAGATCAAAAACCATGTTTAACATCAAGATGAAGAAACAAGAAATGATTTTCAAGAGCGTCTCATGGTTCTCTATCTCCAAGGACCCTAGTTTTGATCTTTTTGGTGACTCTCAGTTAACACATTAGATCAAAATGAGGATGACAACTTAAAGAACGAGGGATGCTTAATGCTAAATGTATAAAATGAGTTATGTGAGAGTGATGATAATGCAAACTAAATTGATATTAATCTAAGATGATGAAATATGCAAGATGAGAAACCATACTAAAATGAACATGATATTAGATATAAGCATGAGATTTCTCCTAAGAATGCAAAAACAATAATGTTATCAACATTATCTCACTATGCATAAGATTGCAAAGAGTGAAACTTAGTATCAATAACACTATACCCAAGTTCTTAAAATATTGATTCAAGAGTAAGGATAATTAATCTACCAACACCATGAAATTACTATGCAACTAACATGAAAATGAAACTATTCTATTGCAAGAGAAAGAGCTTTAGAATAAAATGAACATGATAACACTACAATAATAGATGATCTAAATGCTTGGAAGAAGGTATATATTTATAGAGTTTGGAGGGAAGTGAAGGGCTTGGATGAGGTGGCACCTATGTGGAATCGACATAGGAGCAACATAAGGGACACATGGGTTTGGAAAAGAAGTCAACTTTAGCATTAAATTCTTTGTGAGGCTCAAGATTTGCAAGTGGGGGACAAAGGTGTAAGAATGTGGTTGGGATTTAAGGGCATTTAAGCCTAACAAGTGGAGAGGGAGTTGGGAGTTAAGAGGAGGTGACATGAGTTTTACTTGAGGAATGGCTTAGGATTCTTAATCTATGGATTATGATTGTGCAAATGCTTAAGGGGTAATTTAGGATTGGCTTGGAGGGCAAGTGGGAAAATTAGGAGAATGTGATGGGATGAGAGAGAATGAGTGGAGGGATAAATTAAGTAAGTAATGGTATTTACTTAATTAAGAGAGGTTATTATGTGTGAAGGGGTTGGGTTGAGTTAGAACTATGAGTTAGGTGGTTGAGATAGGTTAAGTTAGGGGTTAAAGTTAGGAGCCATGTGCTAAAATTGATTAAATAGGTTTTATTTAATCAAAAGGGAAAATTGGGAATTAATTTAAATGGGAAAATTATATTCATTTAAATTAATAGAAGAAAATGGGAGATTTAATTAATTATCTAGCTATGGGTTGTCATTAGATAATTAATTTAGACTATAGTTAATTAATTAAATTAATTAACTAGTGGAATGACATAAATTAATTAAATATTAATATTTAATCAATAATGCCCTCAGAGGGAACTAAATTAGATTACAAATTTGTGTAATTAGATTTAGGTGTCTACAGTTACCATGATGGATCTTTGTGACACAAAGAAACGAATGGGTGAATCCTTCACACACTTTTTGCAACGGTGGAGGAGAATATTTGCAAGGTACTCAAGAGCAATACCTGAATCTAAAAAGATGGAAATATTTGTCAATAACCTAGTACCTCAAATGAACTATGCTCTACAAATGCAAGATTCCCCTAGTTTCGACAGAGTGATAAATAATGGCATTCATGTTGAAGACCTTACGGTCAAGAAATGAGAGATCACACTCCAAAGTGACAATAAATCCTCTAACAACTATAACAACAAACCTAAATGGTGGAACAAGAATAAAAAAAAATTTATTGATGGAATGGTGGAAGGCTCAAATGCAAATGCTAAACCAGCTGTGTTTAATCTCACAAACATCCTACAAGCAAGCAAAGAAGCTAAGGTAACAACCACAATACCAAGAGTAAACCATGGACGTCTAGACCATAAAGAAAATTTACTCCATTGGGAGAACATATTGAGACAGTTTTGAAGACTCTCTTGGATAATAAAATCATCACTATACCAGAGTCAAAACCATGGGAATGAGAAGTAAAAACAAGATGGTGGAATGATAATTCCTATGGTGACTTCCATAAGAATAAAGGACACAAGACTAATGATTGTCTTAAGTTCAAACACATTATACAAGATCTCATTGATGGAGGTAAGATCAAAGTAGAAGGACACACATCTAATGAAGATCACATGGCATATAATAAACTATTTCCCAACTATGAAAAAGGAGAATCCTCTAAAGGAAAGGGAAATGAAGTCAATTACACCTATTCCCATAATGATAACATGATCAGTATGTTGGACATAAAAAATGAATTAATCAATGTGATCACTATCAAAGGTGTCAAGGAAAAGTCGACACATTCAAACGCGGTAACACGAAGCCAACCACAAATCATGATTAAAGGGGTTAATTCCTCATCCAAACAAGCAACACCATATAAACCACTTGTTTTCACAATTCCTAAACCAACAACGTCAAGACAAATAGTTCATGTACCATCTGCTAACTATAACTTGGTAGACCAATTGCAAATAACCTTGACTCAAATTTCTATATTTGAGTTATTAAAGATCTCTTCAGTGCATAGGGAAGTTCTTAAACAAGCCCTACATTCTAGAAATATTCCAAAAGACATAGATGTGGACAAATTCCAAGCAATGGTCAATCACATATCAGCTCCTCATTACCTCTCCTTTTCGTAGGAAGATGACAAATATTTGACTCATCCCCATAATCAACCCCTTCACATTGAAGTTTTGATCCATAAACACCATGTAAAATGTGTATTGATAGATGGAGGAGTGGGGTTAAATATATGTACTCTCAATCTGATCAATAAATTGGGTCTTTCAGAACAAATAATTGATTCAAGAATTAAGATAACCATCAAGGCTTATGATGAAGAGGAAAGATCATCCAAAGGGCTAATTGTTTTACCAATAAGAATAGGACCAACTGAATGCAATGTGATTTGGCCTATAAAATATTACTAGGAAGACCATGGATACATAAAATACAAGTAGTACCATCTACTTACCACCAATGCATAAAATTCCCACACAATGGGGTGGAAGTAACAATTCCTGCAGATTCAAGCTACACTTGCAAAAATGTTAAAGTAGACAGTATGGTTCCTCACAATAAGGAAGTCCCAAAAGAGTTCCTAGCTGAAACCTCTAAAGACGTGGTGATGAGAAGCTTTGGAAAGACATTACAATTTGAAGAAACTAGCATGGGGGACTACAAACTAGACACGACACCATCATTGGCTAACATTCTAAGGTCTCCAAGATTGTATGGGAAACCCTCCCTCTCTTTCACACCTGTTGCATCAAAAGGAAAAGACATTCATAAACCAACTGGTATGGTTAGAGCCTCTACTTCTCAAGGGGATGTAAAAGAAGATAAAGCAGTCTTGGCTTAGCTCTATAAAGAGGAAAAGAGAGAAAATGAAGTAAAACATGTTGATATATCTCCCGATAAGTATGGAAAAGCTTATGAGCTTCTCAAACAAATGGGATACAAAGGGAAGGGACCTTTAGGAGATAAATGAAAAGGACTCGTTGAGCCTATACACATGAAATTTAGAGACACCAAAGACAAAACAAGGTTAGTTTTCAATAACAATTCAGAACACCCCACCTCAAGAGATTGTCCAATCTTTGATAAAGGAAGTGATGAAGAAGAGGAAGAAATAGAACTTGTACCTTGGACATATGAAATATTACTACACATTGGTACTGAGGAACCAAAATACCAAGGAGAATGATATGTACCTACTTTTGGAGAATAACTAGAGCATCATGTTCCTTTGTTGTCACAAACTAATGTCCAAGAAGTAGAGGTGGAAGAAGAAGACTCTCCAGATGTTCAGCAAACAAAAGACTCTCATGAAGAAATCCCTCAACAACAAGATGCACACCCTCACTGGAAAAAATTAGTGATAGTTTCACATGTCCTAGATCTATCACACTTTGATCCACAAATGGCTAATAGGGTACATCAAATAACTATTGCTAAGTTTTTAAATAGATATGATGATGATATCACAGACTTACATGATTATTAATGGGATCACATGTTTGATGCTACCATGGACATTGAGGTAGATGTAATCCATAAATTTGCACCTCTATTGGAAAGAGAAGAAATTTCTAACACTATCCATAACACTAATATTGTCACAGAATTTGATGAGATGGTGATGCCTAGGATTATTGATGAAGACACTGGCATATTACTAGCACTAGAAGAACTTAAAAGGATACAAGATATGAGTTCCAATATGATAAGAGAAGAAGGAGAAATCTCAACTGATGAGTCTCTAGAGTTAGGTTCGCATATCACTAACAATGACTCTAATAATGACGATCCCACTCTTAATGTTCTAAACACTATAGAAGTCAACTTAACAGAACATGTCTTATCAGTTAATAGTTTTAACGCTAATGTGATGATGTCCTTAAAAACCTATGAATCATTATCCTTGGTAAACCTCGACCTTATTGATTGGACCGATTCAGACCCTACTCCTATCCTGAACTTTCCCAATGACTATACTTTGGCATGTTATCTAAATGCTTGTGAACCCTATCCCTCTTCCACCAATGCAAGGAGTGTGAACCTGACAAAGGAGGATATCAAGTTTCTTAGTCACAAATTGAAAAATAAAAAGAAACAAAGAACTGATGGTGAAAACCGCATTGTAGCAGTATCAGATTCTAAAATAGTAAAAATAAAAGTTGTATCTGATGGTAAAAACCTATCAGAGGCGTAAAAAGATGAGATTCTTGATATCCTCCCTGAGCACTTTCAAGAAAGATCTTCTGCACAGATAGAGCCAACACAACCAATTAATTTGGGAATAATAGAAGCCCTTCAATTTGTTCACCTAGTGCAATCATTATTAGAAGAAGAAATGATACATTTTACTGAGTTCCTTAAAGAAAAGAAGATCAACTTTGCATGGTCTTAAACTGATATGCTTGGACTAGATCTTGAGTTAATAATGCATCACTTATCTATAGCTCCTAGAATTAAACCTGTCAAACATAAACTAAGAAAGATGCACCCACATGTGGCATTATTGGTAAAAGCGGAGCTGGAAAAACTCTTAAAGGATGGATTCATAAGAGTCATCGCTTATGTAGGATGGATTTATAATGTGGTACCAGTTTCTAAAATAGATAAGTCTGTCAGGATTTGCACAAACTTTAGGGACTTAAAAAAATATTGTCCTAAAGATGATTTTCCAATGCCCAATATTGATATGATTATATATCTCATAGTAGGATATCATATTTATTCACTCATGGATGGATTCTCAGGTTATAACCAAATAAAGATTGCTCCTGAAGACCAGAAAATACATCATTTACATGCGCATGGGGAATATGTTTTCTAGAACGTCATGCCATTTGGGATAAATAATGTTGTAGCTATGTATCAACAAGCTATGACGATGATTTTTCATGACATGATACACAAAAACATGGAGGACTATGTGGACGATACATTAGCCAAGTCAAAGATAATAATGAATCACATTGAAGACTTGAGGAAGATACTAGATCGAATGGGGCAATTTCAACTAAAACTCAATCCAAAGAAATGTGCATTTGGAGTCCAATCAGGGAAGCTCTTAGGGTTTATTGTGTCAGCTAAAGGAATTGAGGTGGACACCGAAAAGGTAAAAGCAATAATGGAAATGTTACCTCCTCATAATATCAGTCAAATGAGGACGCTTCAAAGAAGACTTCAGTCAATAAGAAGATTCATATCTCAATTAGAAGATAGAGAACAACCTTTCACAAAATTTCTACATAAAGGAGTCACTTTCAAATGGGAAGAACATTGTGAAAATAATTTCAAAGAATTAAAAAACTATCTGGAAAATCCTCCTATTCTCATGGTGTGTATTCATAGAAAACCATTTCTACTCTATATATCAACTACGACTACATCACTTGGAGTATTGCTAGCCCAAGAGGATGAAAAAAAAAAGGAAAGGGAAATTTATTATATCAACAGGAACTTGGTGTCTTATGAACTCAACTATAGTATCATTGAAAAAGCTTGCTTGGTTGTTGTTTTTGCATCCCAGAAGTTGAGACACTACATGTTGTCGCATAAAGTGATACTAAGTGAATTTGATATCAAGTATGTAGACAGAAGGGCTATTAAAGGACAAGTGTTAGTAGATCAACTAGTTGATACACCATTACAAGATATAATGCCTTTGATCATATAATTTCCAGATGAGACGATCATGCACTTGACAGAATATCCTTAGAAGGTGTATTTTGATGGTTCTTTCACACAAAAAGGATCTAGAGCAAGGGTATTATTTATCACTCCTCGAGGCTACAAGATACCAAAGGCATATAAAATGATGTTTCCATGCACCAACAACATCTCATAATATGAAGCATTGGTAAACGGGCTTAAGCTAGCTATGGAATGGAAAATCATAGAGTTACATGTCTATGGTGACTCTCAACTCATTATCAACCAAGTGAATGGCGAATATAAAAACAAATGTGAGAAACTAATGCCTTACAAGTAGATGGTGGAAGATTTGAAAAATTACTTTGTTTTCATCACATTCCAACAAATCCCGAGAATAGGGAATAGAGCTACAGATGCTATGGAAATGCTAGCATCCATGTTATAATTGGAAGAACACCAATTCCACTATGACTTCTTGGTAGAAGAATTATCCTTTTCAGCCTTTGATTCACCTAAATCCATAGATATTTGTGCCTTAAACACCCAAGACCAATCCCGATATGCCAAAATAATTGTCTATCTTACATATCAAACCTTACCTAATGGCATGTCTAGGAATGAAAAATGAGCTTTAATTAGGATAGAATTGTGTTATGTCCTCATTACTGCTAACTTATATAGATGAGGTCTAGACAGAATGCTACTTGGGTGTTTAGAACAAGAAGAGTTTGATCACGCATTAAAAGGGGCTCATGATGGTGTATGTGGACCACACTCGAATGGATTTTCATTGGCTAAGAAACTTTTAAGATTTGGATACTATTGGCCTACAATGGAAAAAGATGTAGTGCAATTTTATAAAACATGTCACCAATGTCAACACATGGAAACCTTATCTATGCTCCAGCCAGAGAACTCATACCTTTTATAACACATTGGTCATTTCAAAAATGGGCCTTTGATCTTGTTGGACAGATTTATCCTAATTCTTCAAGTGGACACAAATACATCATTGCGACCACTGAGTATTTCACTAAGTGGTTCGAGGCAGTGCCACTGATCAAATCCACTAGCAAACAGGTTGTTATGTTCATCTTGAACTACATCATTTGTAGGTATGGAATACCCTCATCTATTTTAACATGCAGTGGGGGGAATTAAAAAATCAAGATATTGAGGACCTTTGTACACAGTTTCATATCACTCAGCATTGTTATTCAATCTATTATCCTTAAGGTAATGGACAAGTTGAGGATTCAAACAAGAATAATTTGAAAATCTTACATAGAACTATAAGTCTGGCAGAGACTAGCATTTGCAATTAAATCTGGCACTATGGGCCTATAGAACAAGTATATGAACACCAACAGGAGCCATGCCATTTACTCTAGTCTATGGCGTAGAAGAAGTGCTAACAATTGAAGTATAAATTCCTTCTTTGTGAGTATCTCTCCAAGGCCTTGTCACAGATGAAAAATATCGCATTGATAAGGTTTATGCACTACAACTGTTGGATGAGCACAGACAACAAGCATTCAATCATCTCAAAGTATACCAGAAAAGAATGTCAAAAGGGTTCAACAAAAAACTAAAGCCATGAAAATTTCAAGTAGGGAATCTCGTTCTAAAAGATAATCCTAAAAATCAGCTAAACAGAGAATAAAAAGGCAAGTTTGAACCCAACTGGCCGGGGCCTTTTGGTATAACATAAAATTTTGGGACATGATCTTATCAATTAGCTACACCTGATCCTATTAATTCCCTCCTCTTGAAGCGCTTCTATGCTTGACCTCTAGCTGAAGGGCTTGTACAGTGGAATTGATTCTTAGAAAATACCAAAAAATCAAAAATTGATCCTGAAGAAAGCCAAAAATAGTGAAAAAGAGAAAAATAAAAAATAGTGGAAAAAGTTTTGAAAAAAGGTATCCTTGGTGAAACCCTAGCAAACAGGCTCCTTGATACTAACAAAAAAAGAGAAAAAAAGGAAAAAGTACAAAAAATAGAAAAAGTGCCTTGGTAAAAACCTAGCAAACAGGCGTCACTTGTACTCCGTGCTCCATCTATCAAGGCACTAACGACACTAATATTTCATGATCATATATTTTCTATCAGTTGAATCTAAATTCATCATGATTGTCCTATCCTTGCCTAGAATTTGTTTATATTGGCATCTTAGGGATAGTCATCCTGCATTGAGGGCATCTCTGCTAGCATGTTTGGTCAGCAGTTGTTGGTTGCTAGGTCATCCTAGGTTGTTGTCTAGGAAGGTTTTCCACGACAAATAATATTTCTTAATACTTGAATCAAAATGTCACTTTCACAAACAAGGGTGTTTCTTAAACACCACCTACCTGTAACAGACATCATACTAGTGTTTTTCAACACTTTATTCATACTAGTATTTCTCAACACTTTAATCAAACAATTTTCCTCAACACTACATTAGATTGCAATTGCTGATAATGTTTATCTCACTCACTCGGACATAAAAATACATTGCTTATTTCAAGTTGTGATTGATTATTTCTCTACTGTAATTGAAAAATTAATCAACAGTGTTCTTTAACACCACATAAGCACATATGTACTGATCTTGATTGATTATGACTCTTTTTCTGTTCCAATGATGTTTCAAACTAGGGGCATGTAAATAGTTATAAATTTTCTTTGTCTGATTATCAATTGTTGCTTGTAATGTCTTGCGAGTTACTCCATGATGTCTATTAAAAGACAAACGGTCACAAGGATAGGGGGCATAACATTTTCTTGGTTTTCTGCATATGGTGATTGTTTCAATGATCCTATAAATTTCACCTAACTTGGATGTTTATGGTAAGATCTTCCAACATGAGTGGATAGCCGCATATATCTCAATCCTTTTTTATGTGTAAACTACTGTGAGATTGAACCAATTTTTATGTCTGTTTCTAATCAAACTTCTAAGTAAGGTGTATGACACATTATGTACCCAAGGATATAAATATTAAAGGTCATTGTGGGTTACATATCTTACATTACACACAAGCAGAAGTTGATTCTTAAAGCAAAAGGAGATAACTGACAAGTCATCTTGGCCTCTATGCCTTGATGCTTAGGTTTATTTTTGACATTGCATCCAATAAAAATAGTATTCATACTTTCATGATACTTTATGGGTATTAGTGACAGTTGTACTATTTGATGATGCATGTTACACAAATGTCCTATGATGATAAAAATGCTAAAATGTACACAAATCAGTGATAGTCCTAGAAGTTTGCATTTAAGATTGCATGATTGATTTTCTAAACAACATAAGAAATTTAGCTCAAAATGATTTCCTGGTTCATTCTATTGGAGTTGATAAAAACTATCAACCCACAGCTCCCAAGAATCACCTGCATGCAAACCTATCACAGAAAGAGAGAAGCAAAAAGGCTATGGAGGCCAAAAATAACAGATTGATGGAAGAGGAAACATCTTGTGCAAACAATGGAGACAAATCTCAATGCAATAACATCCGCAATTAATTAATAACCATCGAATTGAATAATTTACAAAGAGTGAATCCTTATAAAAGGATACCGAAACCCTAAAAGGGGAAATGTCTAGGTTGCATAATAATAATTAATAAAAGAATTAATTATTAAATGCCTAAAGTTTAGCTTAAGTAAAAGAGAGATAATAAGTGAATTAATAATTAAATCAATATGATTTAATTAATAAGTGGAGTCACTTTATTACTCTAACACCCCCCCTTAAGATAAACTTAGGGAGAAGCTAAAACCTAGAAACAGCTACTAAAAGCAGGAAAATGGGTCCCGGCAACAAGGCTTGATGAGGTACCCAAGTACAAAAATCTATGTAAAGAGGAGAAATAGAGAAAACCACATGGGAAAAACCCTACTCCAAAAAGAGATGAAGCCAAGTGAAGGACTAAAGAAGCCTCCAAACTAGAGAAAGTTCCAGAAAATAGGAACAGAGAAAGATCATATAGAACACCTCTAAAGCATAAAGCTACAAACACTGTTAAAAAATAACTGTTGGAACCTCCATTGTAATAGAACATGATCAGGTAGAGAAGAATTTAAACAAAGCCTGAAGAGCTGATTAATCAAAGATGGAATAATGCCTCTAAAAAAGGAATGAAAGAAGAGTGTCCATGTGGTAAATGATCCATCTCACCGAAATGCATAGGTACCAACCACTGCATCTGCCTAGTACATAGGAACAAATACTAAATATATAGATCACTCCATCAAACCAAGGAAGCATTAGAACCAATAGGAGATACCCCCCATAATGCTGAGCATGGAGAGGTTTGACAAGAACACTAAAATGCAATGCCAAAAACAACTACAAGAAGAAGAATCAGGAACACCAATAGTGCAGAAGAAGGTACAAGCACATGATAAAAGGTAGTGTCGAAGTAGAAGAAATGATCTTCTAGACACACATCATGAGGCTAATGTCATGGAAGGGACACTCACTTGATAAAGGTGGATGAGCACAAAAGGCAAAACATCATAACCCCCCCATGGCACTTTATAACTGAGTGCGAGTACAAACAAGCACAAGGTGTACAAGATCCCAGATATGCAACTACAAGCACTTTATTTCAGTGCGTTTACAAAAGAAAGCTACAGAAAAAGGTGTATACAATGTTCAGAGAAGGAAACGATCCCAGGACCTGAAACATCTAAGATATCTACCAGAATGCCATAAAGCAAAAAACTGAATACATAGATACATGGAGCAGAATCTGGGTGTGAGACCCATAGAATAAGAAAGAGAACAGAAGTAGCTTTTTGATCCCATGCGGAAGTCGAAAAAAGGAGTCCAAGTGAGCAAGATATGGCTCTCGGAATGCAAAATAGAACCCTATCTTTGACAGGAAAAAAAATTGCAAGATGGAAAATTCAGAAGCTCTATCCTCCAAAAAGATGTCCATCTCGAAAAGAGCTTTTCGGCGATATAAGGAAGTTGAAAATCGGCCTCCGTTTGCTCCAAATATGACCAAAAAATCAACGGGAGGTCAAAACAGATGTGAACCTCATGAAACCTCAGCCAAAAATGGTGGAGCCCTGCTAAACTGGTGATTCCTCCAAAAACAATACTACCTCCAGATTTCCCACCAAAATGGCAAAAAAAAATATTTTTTTTTTAATGAAAAAAAAAAACAATAAAAAAAACATTATGCTTTTTTTTAAGAAAAAAAACATTAAAAGAACACATGCTTTTTTTATATAAAAAAAAACACAAAAAAAAAAGATTTTTTATTTTATTTTTTAAAAAAAAAATTATTTTTTATTTTAA
Source organism: Thuja plicata (assembly GCA_018584345.1). Taxonomy (NCBI): domain Eukaryota; kingdom Viridiplantae; phylum Streptophyta; class Pinopsida; order Cupressales; family Cupressaceae; genus Thuja; species Thuja plicata. The sequence goes on along the minus strand of MU224910.1, from coordinate 2,913,218 downwards.
AAAAAAAGATTTTTTTTTTTATTTTAAAAAAAATATTAAAAAATATTGGGGCCTATGGTTGCTGATATCAGTGGCACGGAAACCGAGGTGGATTTTGCCTCAAAAAATATGTCAAGGTCATGCAAGCAAAAAAGAGGGCCCAAATTTCAACTGTGTCCAAATAAGACGTGCCTTATATGAAAATAGGGGGGTTTTGGGGGTATTCTAGACACAACCTAGATGTCAATTTTTGCTCAAACTGCTCCAAACAAAATATCCTCCCAAAAACCACTAAAATCTAAGACAAAAACTCTCAAAAACACAGATTTAAAGAATAAGGCCAAATCTCTCATGAAGAGAACAAGGGCATGAAGATCTGGAGCTCTGATACTATATTGGAGTTGATGAAAACTATCAACCCATAGCTCCCAAGAATCACCTGCATGCAAACTTGTCATAGAAAGAGAAAAGCAAAAAGGCTATGGAGGCCAAAAATAACATATTGATGGAAGAGGAAACATCTTGTGCAAACAATGGAGAAAAATCTCAATGCAATAACATCCTCAATTAATTAATAACCATCAAATTGAATAATTTACAAAGAGTGAATCCTTATAAAAGGATACTGAAACCCTAAAAGGGAAATGTCTAGGTTGCATAATAATAATTAATAAAAGAATTAATTATTAAATGCCTAAAGTTTAGCTTAAGTAAAAAAGAGATAATAAATGACTTAATAATTAAATCAATATGATTTAATTAATAAGTGGAATCACTTTATTACTCTAACACATTCAAAATCCAAGTTTGATGACTTAATCTATGTTATTGATATATTCATGTCGTTGCATATCCATTGCATTCCTAATGGGAAAAGAGAAAATATAAAAACAAAGCATTCAAGTATTGCATTTATTTTCACATCCTAAGTGCATCCATACATATATTTACATCAAGAAAAACTCAAAAACATACATCTACATATTCATTTAGAATCATCTAACACATCTATATATCAGTAATAATCAAAGAACATAAATGATTTTATCACATGAAGCTATTCTAAATCATCAAAGACCAAGTACATAATCGAAGTGTGCATCAATCTAATAATCTATCACATACATCAAAAAGAGAACCAATGAGAATATCAGAATCAGAAGAAGCTATGTTAGGTATATATCAGTGACTATCAAATTAAAAATGTGGAAATGTCTACAAAAAATATCAGTGAGATCATGATAAAGCATACACAAATGTATCAAATGTTTGCAGTAAAACGATGATCAATATTCAAAAATCTTAGATATAATCACAAAATTCTGGTCTGATTGCCACCCTCTCCTTGATCAGGAGGAGGTTGTGGTGCATCAGCTCATGGATGTTGAGCTAGTGGAGGCATTTCTACCTCTGACTATTATGCAATAATGGAATACAGGGGTGCTCTCTATGGTTGTGGCACTGCAGCAAAATACAAGGAAAAGTAATATGTAGCTCTCTGACCTTGATGTGTGGTCATGCATGCCTGTATATCCCTCTCTGATCTCATGACATCAAGCTGTCTATCTCTATCTCCCAGCAATGTCTCTAAAGTGGTAATTTGAGCCTGGAGTTGCTCTCTCTCTCTCTCTAGCACTATGATAAGGGATCTCCATCCCTATCTGTATCCCTGCCTATATCTCATGGAGGATCCTATCCTGGAGGTCCACCTCCCCCACTAGGCCTTTTCCCTAAAGATCTTTGCTACTGTTGTTGTCTTGTCAATAATAGACCTAGATCCATACATGGAGTCATGAATCTAAACCGAGTACATCTTCCCTTCCCAACACCACCCCCACCCTTGTATTCACCATCATCACCTTGATCATCCCGGCAATGTCTCTGACCTTTGTCCGCAGGAGGGCGCCTACCATCTCTACCACCTCCACCCCAACCATCTCTCCCACTCCCACCTCTATCTACTCTACCCTTGCCTCTCACAGGTCCATCATCAGCATGATCATAATCTAAAGCATCCTCAATGTGAGGTGTTATCTCATCAGGCGTTGTGAAGTGAGGGAATGGATACTGAAGAAGATGAGAAAGATACACATCAATGTGCTCAGCATCAGTAACATTAGGGAGGTAGTCCCAACCTACTACAACCATCTGGCTGATCTCTAAATGTGCAATCTCATAGCATAAACGGGCACCCCACTGTGCCTCCTCATCACAATGCGATAACATGCAATCAAATCCTATGACATGCCTTGTATTTGGTCATACTGTCTAAGGACATGGGTGATAATGAATCTCTCTACAATATATCATGTTCGGCTGATCAGGTACCTACTCTGAAAGAAATAAGGCATTTTTCGTCTGTCAGAGGTCCACTCCTCACAATCTAAATATGGCCTCCACTCAACCATTGTGACATCTTTGAGGACTCGTTGCCAATATTCCAGCTTACCTAGATGGGGCTACTAGATATAACCTAAATACATGTATACATAAGGCTCCTATGGTGCTCTCTTCCTGTCAACAGTTGACTGTGTCACTGGGATATGCTCCCAGGCCCATATCTGTAATATCAAAATCCTGAAATTCATGCTACATGAATACTCATACACAATCTCATGGAGCTCTCTATACATGTGTGCTAATATACAACTGCCCCAGCCAAATCTGTGTGTAGAAGCAATCATCTCCTCCAATGTATCCACCCAACTGCACATAAACCCATGTTGTCCTCGGTCTAACATTAAGATACCCACTATAAAGATGGAAAGAAACACAGGTAGCCGCTCATAGTGATCAAACATATAGTCCCATGTCAGATATCTCAAGACTATGGATGGATCTGTAAAGAATCTCTGAGCAACTGCAATCACTATGGTAGAGCGCGACTCAAATCAAACTTCCCATCCCATTACAAGAATGTGCATGATACGCCACACATCCTCCAGCGTGACTATCATCTTGCCAGTTAGGAGATGGAAGGTGTTGTGCTCTGAATGCCATCTCTCGACAAGAGCAATCAACAACCCTTGATTTACCCTAATATCAGGTAAATCTATCAGAGATGATAAACCAAGATGCCTAATGTTTGTAGCTTTGCATCAGTCAAGGAGCACGAGAAGGCAATGACTCAAGTAGGTTAAGGTACTCAAAATGATACAACCGAGAACTCAATCTGTCAGGCACATAAATATGGACTTACATCATTATCCTAGCCAAGTGAACTACACAAAAAATCTAACAGCTAAGTCAAAAAGAGGAAAAATAGTCAAAATTGGACAACTAACACTTTTTTTACTGAAAACGACCCTATTTTCCCAAGTGCGATCTCGTATCCCATATGCGATCCAAAATTGACAGGATGCAATAGGGAATTTGGGAAGCAATCTTGTTTTTACAAGATGCGACATGGGATATCGAATGCGACATGGGATACCGAATGCGACACGGGATTGACAAGATGTGATCTAGAATATTGAATGCGGCTCAAAATTCAAATGCTCCTATCTAATGCAAAAAGTAACAAAATGGAAAATAGAAAGCGTAAAAAGGTAGGTCTCAATGTACTCACTAGTTGTGCGTGTGGGTTGAGTGCTTGTGACGATGTGCTAGCTCAAATTGATGTCTCTCCATGGGGACCATCATCTTCTCTATAGATCTCTAGGATTTAATAAGGATGTAAGTGAAAATGAATGGGTAAAAAGTTATTTTTGAGACTTATATTAACCTTTTTTAGCTATTCATAAGCTCCAGAACCCTTCCCAGACTTTCAAAAGTCAATTTTGTTCTTCTCAGATCAATCAAGAACAAAATTGAATGCAAAGACAATGTCTTCAACATCACAGTAATAATTTTGTGACATTCTCCTACAAATGCATAATTGCTCTATATGTTCAAAAAATTATTCGCAAGCTTTACGCAATCAATTTTTCATGGTTCTCTATCAACAAATTGCACATCATTCATCAAAATCTTGGTCATACATCATTTTATCAATCTCAAAACTAACTTTTTTTTCAAAGTTGTCAACTTGGTAAAACTGTGAGTTCTCTTAACACATTTTTGCTTCATCTCATCTTCTGATTGATTCTTCATTGATCTAATTGGCCTGTTCCATTGATATGTTGTTCTAAAGAGGGATTTAATTCTATTTCCTTCAACTTCGTTCCCAAGGGGGCATGATCACACTCAAATTCAATCAAATTCTTGCTCAAAAATAAAAATTGACTTCATCATCAAAAGACTAGGGGCACACCAGTTTCCTTCGATCAAGTTGGGACTCTTGGATAGAAGGCTTCAGCACTAAACAAGTCAGATATCTACGCCTACAATCTCTCATATCTTTATCAAGCTCTCAGTAGCTTTTTACTGACCTTCGTTCGATCAAGTTTGAAGTCGGTATGGTCAATTCTTGTTCAATCAAGTTCAAAAATTATACCTCACAGCTCTCAGCAGCTTCGTACTGACCTTCGTTCAATCAAGTTCAAAGTCAGTATTATCAATTCTTGTTCAATCAAGTTCATAATTGGTATCTTTAGATATTTGTTTAATCAACCTTTGTTCGATCAAGTTCAAATTCGATACTATCAGACTTAGTTCAATCAAGTTCAAGATTGATCTCATCCGTTATATTTCGTTCAATCAAGTGCGAAATCCTCAAACTTTGTGAAGTCAACATCAAATATTATTTGAATCAATTCATTGCTCACACATTAATTTAAAGAGGGGAAAATGTAACCACCCTAATTTGGTCTACTCTAACTAGAGACCTTGTTTTCCCTAAATGTGATCATACCCCTAATTATGTCAATCCAATTATTCAATTATTGGCATAATTCATCAAAATTAATTTATTTTCCTAAAATCAAAGTGATTTCATCACTAACTCACATTAATTACATTGGCCTATTTAAATCAAATCAACCCAATTAAATACTTGGCTAAAGTAATTAATTAAAAGGAATTAAATAAAGTCTCTAAATACAACTCATCACTTGCACATGGAAATTCAATCCATAAACCAATGAGAGTTCACTCACATGGATCACCAAAGATTCAATCCTCACCTCTCCTCACAAATCAATCTCAACCACTCATTCCTTAAATTCTTCCATAAAAGGATTGAATTTTGAGCTCAATTGGTCCTTAATCTTAGAATTTCATTTACACTATTATGCTGTCATTTTTATTTCATAATCTCACATAGCTAATTAGATAATCTTCATTTGTGCTTCAATTGAACTTTTGCATCATTTTAAGCATGAATTGTATGTTAATTAGCTTCATTTCTTGATGAATATTCCATTCTAGGACTGAATATGTCATTGATTTATGCATAATCTGAGGGAAATTATAGCTTAAATCATACTCTTCTTAGTTAGGAAGCAATATGTCGGTTTCCTTTGGTTTTCTTTATTTTTTAATTGAATTTGACCATTGATGCAATGACATATTGAAGTATTTTGTTGTAGCTTGCAGGTACAATATTCACACACACAATAGTAGGGGTTGATATGGAATGGGTGTCACTAAGATCGGTGTCAAAAGTAGATAATCTTTTAATATTTGAAATGCAATTTAGCAATCCTCTGTTCATGCAAATTAGACATCTTTGTGTAGAAAGTATTGTAATAGATGACATTTGTCAGTTAGCTATGAGATGAATCATCTTACTGATTTTAGTCTACCCTATAGACTCCTTAGGTTCTTTAGTGTTGTTGGTGGAGGTGTATTAAGAATGGCTTGAACCAGGATCAATCTCTATTCATCTATGGGATACAATGAATCCCAACAAATTTCCTTATGTGACTCCAAAGAAAAATTTGTTTGGGTTTAACCATACCTTGTACTCTTGGAGTCTATCAAAGAGTAACCCTAATAGTGATAAGTGTATATTTCACTCCAGGTATTTTGCCAATATGTCATCAACATAGTCTTCCATGGTGATATGCATCATATCATGAAAAATAGTTATCATTGCTCTCTGATATGTTGCAGCGGCATTTTTTTGACCAAAGCGCATGACACACCAATAGTAAGTACCCCAGGCACAAGTGAAAGTTATTTTATGTTGATCTTCTAGTGTGATCTTGATCGGATTATATCCATAGAAACCATCCATGAGTGACAACATCTTATATCTCGTAGTGAGATCAATAATCATGTCTATGTTTAGGAAGGCGAAGTCATATTTTGGACAAACCAAATTGAGATTCTTGAAGTCAATGCAAATTATTATGGCTCTACAGGATTTGGACATAGGTAATAAATTAGAGATCCAATCAACATAGTCAATAGGCCTTGCAAAACCTACATCCAATAGTTTCTTCAGTTTTGCTTTGACCAACATTGCAATCTTCAAATCCATCTTGCAGAGCTTCTATTTGTATGGCTTTGCCCCCAAGTTTAGTGGAAAATTATGTAGGACTAATTCTAGGTCTAATCCAAGCATGTCATTGAATGACCAATCAAAGTTTATTTGCTTATCCTTAAATAATTGAATGAATTGTTCTCTTTCTTCTTGTGTTAATGACTTTGCCAAGTGGATTAGTCTCTATGTTTCTTCAGTGCCAATATTGATTGTTGTTGTTTTCTCTGTCAATAGTGGCAACTTCTCTTCTATAATGGGAACCATATCAATATCTCCATCCTCAGGCACCTCAAAGAGGTTTTTACCCTTGGATACATCTTTTATTTTTACTATTTTGTAGCTAGAAGGTGTCTTTCAGTTTTCACCCAAGAGCCTTATATTTTATTTTTCAATTTTATGACTAGAGGATTGATATAACTCTCCAAAACATGTTGTTATGTCCAATTCAATGTTGAAACTTTCCTTATGGTCTCCCATAAGTATGCCTTGTCTTAGTTCAAAGAATTCAAAAATAGTTTCATCATTCTCAAATATGTCTATGGTTGATAGTTTTTTTTTCCAATCAATAAGGTTAAGGTAAACCAAAGCTATGTTATCCTTGGTTTGGAAGGACGAAATTGGGAGCTTGGTCAATGTATTGATATATGACTCATAAACTAATTCGTGAGTTTCAAATGAGGATAAGGATGAAGGTTAATGTCCATTCCAAAATTCCTCAATCCAAGCTCTGTGGTATATTGGACTATCTTGTAAAGAGAGTTGGGCCATAGCAGTATTAAGATGTAGGGTACTGGTGGTGTGTGGAGAATATCATTCATAGTGACTTGATTATGTATCTGAATGGAGTTCCTCAAATATCTCAACCTTTTCATAAACACAAGCGTTAATATTAGAGGTTAAAGAGATATTTTAAAGGTGTTCTACAAGTGGTATGTAACCTCAGCCACGATGCTTCAGATTTTGGGTAGGTGCAATTGGATCCAAAACTCCTTGTTCATTTTTTCCTAAGAAAGAGAATCTAATATACCCTTGTTTTTGGATAATGGTGCACCCTTGTCCATATTCATGCACTGGAATTTTGACCATAGGGGGTTCTTTGTCTGTTTACAACCGAGAATATAGGTTTTCTTCAATGATCTCTTCATGTATATCTCCCCATCTTCTAAACAATATTGGTGGATAAACAAGTGTTAGATTTTTCTTCCTCTAAAGAGGGTGTCTAGGCTTTCCATATGAATGGGGTGAGATTGGTATCTTGCCTACATTGAATAATTTTGCATAGGAGTATTCTCCACATCCATTTTATTTTACTTAGATTTTGAGCTCTGATATGGGTTCTGTATACACCTAAAATTGTGGAGAACAATTTTAGAGGAACAATTAGTTTAATTAAATAAATATTATTTATTTAATTATGAGAGGGGAATTGGTTTAATTATTAAATAAATGTAATAAAATGAAGAAGAAGCATTTAATTAAATAATATGATTATTTAATTAAATATAATGACATAGAGAATAATTAAATAATGATAATTAGTTTATAGATGAATAATTGATGAAAATTTGTTTAGATGTTTAATAATTAAGTAATTAATTAAAATCACTTAATTACAGTTGTAGGGAGAATTGATGAAATTGAATTTAGAATATAGTAGGACACAGTTTAATTATAAAGATTATTTAATAAATTAAGAGGAATGTTAGTAAAGTCATGTTAGAGCAACTGGTCATTTTTAAGTGTCTACACTTGGTGCACTTACAGTGTTGGCCCATTTCAAGTACATATTCCCTGGATTGACAAATAAATGAGCCTTTACCATGACAAAGATAATTGTTGGGTGTGGATGTCCAATCCCCAAGTTTAATTTTGCAACCTAGTTATTGATCTAATTGGGAAGTACAACATTTTTGGCATCGTTGTCGATGATGGTGTCAAACTAAGGATCTGTTGTAGCCATGAGTTTTAGTTGTTTCCTTAATTTCATCTTTAGATTTAGTTAATGTTAAGTTATATTCCAATTCAAGTCAATTTCAATTCATCTCAATTTGCATGCATAGAAACAGAAGAAGAGATGCCTTAGGAAGATTCCTACCTAATGAAACTCATACTTGTAAACAACAAGGAGAGATATTTGTTCATGAAGAAGAAGAAGAATAAGAAGAGAACCCCTATATTGGTGCTATTGAAAATTTAGCCCCTTCCTCCTTTTCCTCGGAAAAAGAACTAGTTTATCCAAACCCCTTTGTTGACATATTTGTCAATTTGAATATTCCTCCACTTGGGGACCCATTTTCTCAAAATCAACCTAATAATCAACTTTATTTGGTAGTCTATCACTTAAGGGATCTAACAATAATGGAAAGACCTAATCACCCAAATTTTGAATTTTCTATCACTGATCAAAATGGTAACAACAACCTCAAAAACATTCCTGCTTCAGTCCTCCCTAAGTTCTATGGCTTGGTAACAAAGGAACCAGATACATTCTTGTTTGAATTTGACATTCTCTATAGAAGTTATGACTATACAACATATTCCCATAGACTTAAGCTATTTCCTACTACTCTAAAGGAATAAACATTGAGATGGTTTATGAGTCTAGGAAGAGATGTTGTGAGAACTTGGGATGATATGAAAAAAAATTTCCTTCAAAAGTACAAAGAATATTGTACATGAGATAAATGGAATGACATATTTAGAATGTAGCAAAAATAAGAAGAGAGTTTGGATGACTATATTTTAGGATTATTGTTTAGTTTGAAGAATTCCACATATCATGGGCTCAATGAAGAGTCCTAAAATTTGCTTTTTCTAAGAGGAATAATTGGAGATTGTATTGAAGCTTTGGACCTAATGGGGGGATAAGATATCACTTAAGTATGTTTGGATGATATCAAGAAAATATGCTTGAATTAATCTAGATCAATAGTCAAAAAGGGAAGAGGTTACCGACCTACTATGGCAAAGTCATTGACTAGTGGAGTTTCAAGGATATAAATCACACACCTGTTGTCAGACTTCAAGCTAGACATCATCAACAATATGGCTACCCAACTGGATAGAATGCAATCCAAGAAGAAGCATGAGGAAGCGAAGGCATTGCTAGCAGAATATTGTCCTCATTACATACAAAAGAAAAAGGATTGCAGATGCAAGATGGTGGCTAACATAGAAAGCAAACAAATTCCTGCTAAATTCAAGCCAGTTGAGGGAGATGATGACCATATTTTATTCATCACTCAAAGAAGTTCATGGGCTCCAAGACAATGTATGCCACAAGATCCCTTAAATTTTAGTGGTCCTTCATCAAAAGCATATAATAATCAATGGAAACCTCCATACAATCAAAATTTTGGAGGTTATCCACCTCAACCTTGGAATAATCCTTAGAATTCCTGGCCAAATTATTAGACCCTTGCACCTCAGTGGCAATCTCCCCAAGAGAACTAGCAAAAACCTCAAGGGAGATGGCCACAATATCAAGGGAACTAGAAGCCACCTCAAGGTAACTGACAGGAAACTTGACAATGGATAGGAGGTCAGTAATGTCCAAATCAGATAGTTGAATGTCTTCAATAGCCTCAACAACCAACCATAATGCCACCTATTGCAACCAATACTAATTATCCTAAGCCCACTAAGTTACTTGCAAAACCTATTCCTAATCCTAACAATAAGCCACAATAGCAGCATGTTTACTCTATATACCCAAACCAATACCATGCATATGATGTCAATATAAGTGATATACATCTTAGGTCTGGAACAAATTTGCCAACACCATCTCTGCTAGTTAAAACTAAGATGTATGGGGATGAATTGGAGCAAGAAATTTTGTCTCAGCCAAATCTAAAGAGAGAAACAAAGGTTCCAAAATAATCAAATTCAATGCCTCCATTTCCTCATAGAATTAGTAGAAGAAGTACCCAAAACAAGTGATGATTCATCCTTTGATATTATAGACCAACTAAAGCATATATGTGTCAAGATACCTCTCTTCCAAGGTATAAAATATGTCCCTATTTATGGTAAGGCCATTAAAGAAGATTGTTTGAAGAAACATGGGAGAAAGAAGAAAGATCCACAAATTGTGCATGTCTTAGGGAAATTAGCAAACATTATGCTTGGGAAGGTGACAATACCCAAATATTCTGATGCTAATAGTCTTGTATTTTGGTTATCATTGGGAAGGTGACAATACCCAAATATTCTGATGCTAATAGTCTTGTATTTTGGTTATCATTAAAGATATTCAAGTTTAAAATGCCTAAATTAATATAAGGGAAACCATTAATGTGATGAAAAAGGATGTCATGCAACATCTTTAGATCACCAATCTCAAACCTACACCTACTATCTTATAGCTAGTTGATATCTCTATTATTAAGCCTAATGGAATCGTAGAAGATTTAGTAGTCACCTTGGATTCTTTGGAGTACCCTATTGATTTTATGATACTCTCTCCTAAAGCTACATTGGGAGGATATCCTATCATTTTAGGGATACCTTGGCTCACTAAAAATAATACATATATAGGATGTTGGTTAGGAGACATGACTATTTATGGTAGTCTAACCATAAATAAAAGTTATCTCTATCCACTAGTACAACCTTAGCCTGATTTAGTACAACGAGTATGGCCAAACCTAGGGAAAGAAGTAGAGGAATTTAATTTAGTTGTATAGCTCATGATGATAGATAAAGATAATTTCCTATAGATCCAAGTGGGGGATGAAGTACTCTCTAGTATTCTTCATAATTATTATAGAGTGGTTGAACATCCTTTTGGATGTTCACCACATCATGGATGTTCATTAAAAACCATGCTCATCATGCCTAGTTCATCAAACGATATAATTGACTAAGAAAATTGAGGTCTCACTAGGACATTATTTGAACAACAATAGAAAGCTTACAAAAGATCGATAAATATCTTTGAGAAAATTGCTTCAATCTCACAAGAAATAAATTGCATGTGATTATAATGATATGAAGGGTTTAAATCCTAAGTTGTGCACTCATAGAATCTATATCATGGAGGATAGTGAACCGCCTCACAATAGGTGCTTAGTAATTGTGCCCAAAGCCTCTCTTAGGAATAGTTCATTCAATCTAAGGATTACTTCTCCCACCATGAGGTGCATTTAGTTTGTCAATCCAAGGACGTATACTTGAAATGGTACGGCACTGTATGTGCACTAAGTCCCTTAAAGAGTCATTCTACCTATGCTACAAGAAGGTAAAATACATGAAAGGTATATACGCTAGAGCTGCAGGAAAGGAAACACAATTCTTACTGAAATGAATGCTACAAATTGCAAACTCTATTTAAGCCTATTCTTTCAACCTAGAGAATTCACTATAACTATCCTTGTAGGTGTTGCAGGAACATTCACAAAGTACAATGTTGTAGGAAGAAACTGTAATCTTCTATCTAGAATGTTGGGAATGCTGAAAGTAAATCTACTCTACTCTACTCTAATCCACCTCCCAAGTGGGCCCCCTTGGTCAGCTTCTGTTAATATATTAACATAGAAGATAAACCAAAAGTCACTTCATTATATTTCAACAACTGATTACATAAGAATGATACATAAAAGTGGAAATGAACTTGTTGTGCAAGATGCAACAGAACAATGTATTCCAAAACTTCCAAACTTACAAACTAACAATCCAATCCCTATAAATAGAGGATCAACACTTTATTCTAAAATAGAAAAGGAAAGATCTGACTGAAATCGTGCTGGAGAGGAAAAAGGAAACGTAACAGCCCATGACATATGCAATGAAGTCTGGGCAACCAAGTCAACATGATGGGAGTGCAGAGGGAATATAGCAGTGCTACATTCCTGCATTTCTAGAATAGTGGCTCCTCATTTGTAGTAGTTGTGTCTTCTACTGCCATGATGGTTACCCATCGCAGCTGGTCTTCAATGTCCTCTTTAAATGTTGTCAACCACTCTCAAGCGGCTCCTACTTCCTGGAAGGTTAGTTATCATGCAAAGATATTCATACAAGTAAACTTAATCAAATTGATCCAAATATTAGAACACACATTTTGATTGCTATATGAAATAACTATCTACCCATGGGTTTAATAGTTCTAACTATACTTTGACATAAGTTCAACTGATTATAAGTCCACAAATGTTTTGGTAATACTTAAAAATAGAGTATAAATATTAATATAATAGAGATAGTAAATGGTCTCATCATCTACCCCCTGGTAAGTTGAATGCTTGTCCTCGAGAATTGCATCTTCTGGTAGTTACTCGAAAATCACCAACCTCTGTCCTCCCTCACCTCTGGCTCTTGAAAGTGTAATAGATTCTCCTTGCCTTCTCCCAGACATCCACTTTATGATCCTCCTACAGTCGGTCAAGCCTGTCAGTGTTGATGTCATACATGGGCCAAAGGAGCATTAGTGGCTGCATGGTGAGTGGACACCAGAGTTCTTATCTAATTTGCCTACCCAACTGCATGTATTTTGGTGCTCTATGAATAGCTACTTGGAGGTTGATAGGACTGTGTGGCTTTGACTTCTTAAATGCTTTGGGTAACCTACCCCACCTGCTTCTGGCACCAACCAGGGCTCTCTAAAAGACAAAGTAAGACATGCGTCATACTCTGCATAGACCTCTGTTCTAATCCCAAAAAATTTATCCCTTGTTTCTTCTTTGATATTTCCATAGGTCAGATTGAGCCAATCTCTAAGGAGTATGTCTACCTTACTGCTCTCTACCTTCAATGGCAATGGTTATGTTTTATCTTGTTCCCTATAATTTTCTAGTTGTCTGTCATAATTGGCCTCATTATGCATCCAGGACATTAATGCCCTTAGCTATACATACCCTTATGTAAAGTAGAGGGTTCCACTCAGTCTCTGCTGGAATAATGAAGTTATGTATGTATAGTTCACAAAGTAAATTTTGTTGCCATGAGGGAAGGTTCTGGTATAGGCCATAAAATTCTTGAGCTAATTTAAACTCAGAGTCTATATCTTTAGTGGTCATCATTAGTTGGAACAAGATGAATTGTTCTTTCAAATAGATGGCATAAACCCTAGGGGGTAGCCTACATGTAATTATTTGATCGGCCAACTTAAGGGCATGATCCATATTTTGGTTTTGTCTTGCCAATTGCTCTTTTAACTCTGCAATCTCCTCCCCTTTCTTTGTTATTACTTTCTTGATTTTCTTTTTCTCTTCTCCCCTTAAACTTGTTGTCAAAACATACTTGTTATGTAATCCAAAGAGAAGTGTCTGCAAGGTGATTGGGCCACAATCTTTTGCCTGGTTACTTTGCCTCCTATGTTCCTTCCATGACTTCTCTAAGAAACTTGTTAACCAAGTTCTTTTATAGGGAACTAGGGCAGTCTCTGAGTAGGCTGACTGATGGTTTATTGAGGCATTCTCCTTGTTGTTGTCTTAAATATCTTGATGGATTTTTTGGGGGCTATTTTGGTAGACATCAGGTTCAGCTTCACATGTATCTTTTGAATTTTGAAGAAAGTCTGGAATTACAGACTGATTTGGGGAATCGTCCAGAATAATTTGTACATGAGGCTCTTCATCAGATTGCTTAGGAGAAATGGGTTGGCTTTCTGAGGATACTCTAGGGAGCTGTCCTCTCATTCTAGGGCTTCTTCGCATAGGGGTTTCTTCAATCTTCATAGCCTTTTTCTTAATAACCTTCTTTGGTTTCTCTGCTGGAGGAGTAAATGTTACAGGAACTGACTTCCTTTTCTTCCCCTTTTGAGGTTGTAGGGGTTTGTGTCTTGGCTGTAGGAACGGAAGTTTCTCCCTCTAATTTCCATTTTCTTTTTGTTTGGGTAGAAGTAGGTACATTGCTCTGATGAGCAGGTAAAGGCATACTTTCTTGCAGATTTTCAGTTTCTGCCCCTTGGGTATCTTTCTCAACAGCTGGGTCAATTGGTATTGCATCATCATGGCCAGATTGCACATTAGGGTTAACCTAAGGTTGTAGGGTTTTATGCTAGACAAATTTTGACCATGCCAAGGGAGAGGTGTCCCTAAGAGATATTTCTATTAGCAATTTAATTAGGGCATGGTGGGTGACATAATTGGCATTTCCTTTTTGGGTCTCCTCAGCGCTGATGTATACCATATTGTACAAGAAATTGGGGACATTCATTAGAAAATTATGTCTTACATAACTAAGTAATTTAAAGTGATGTGCATGCAAATTGGAAAATCTTCCTTCACATGTAAAATACCTAATAATATGCATGGCCAATTCATTATATGGGGGAGGGATAGACATTATTTTGCACTCTTGCTTGGTAATCTCTAGAGGAGGGTCACTTGGTAGGGCAAACTGGGCCCTAGCTGATCTAGCATCATGCACATTGGGGTAGTGCTCCCCAACCATTGGTAACCCAGTAACTTTTGCTATTATTTCTTCTTGTGGTGACCACTGTCAATCCCCATATAGATGCTTGCCCTTCCTCAAATGTGTTTGCAAATTCAATTGTTGCGTCTTCATCAAACTCTGTTAACTTCAAGAAATATCCTAACCAGCCACATGCATTAAACCTCCTTACTGCTTCAACATCTAAAATTAAAACACCATGTACTACCAGCTCATGTCTCTGCAACTGCCCTCCCATCTGTGCTTGCCATTTTTTTTCAATTTGTCTACTCTGTAGTCGATAAATGCCTTATTCCTTCTTGAGTTTCAGACTACTCGTTTTAAAACTATGGGCTTTCTTCTGAATTCCTCTATTATTCTTAACATGAACAATGGTGATGTGTTTTAACAAGAGAAATTATAGATCTTACTGTGAGTTTCCACATAATTTAATTATAAGTCACATCAAGTCTGACAATCAGAGATAATTTGGGAATAAGGGTACGACAGTTGTGTGATATAGCAATGGGATTTTAATGAGATAAAGGCAAAGTACAGATTTTAGGTGACGTTAAATATTTTAGGAATTAATACACTTCCCTCCCCCTACAAAACATTGACAAGTGTCCGTACTTGGCATACTTGGCACGAGGAATGGAACTGGCTTAATGTCATAATGATACATTTATTGCAGTACTAGATATAATCATCGAAATCTATGCGCTAAAAATGAAAAAAAAAATTTGAAAATCTTGTACCTATCATTTGATCATTACACGTGCCATAAAAAGGTGGCAAGAGTGGAACGATAGTGGCGACGACTTGCGTCAATGTACTTGGCTCTTATTTGAAGCAAAGAAAGGAAAATGGTGATGACGTGGAAGGTGGGTGGGTGGAAGATAAAGAAATGAGATGAGTTGGAAAGAAGAATTAGAAAGTGAATCAAGAAATGGACTTCATGTAAACACGAAGTTTTTATTATGGACATGCTCGACGGAATTCTATTGAAGAGCTGTAGGAAGAAGGTTTGCACCCTATGTTGCAAGAATTGTTCCCGTTGCTCTTTTGAAACTTGACGGAATTGTTGCATGAAGTCCTTGTTTATTTGAGGTTGGTGATACAACTTTAGTTGATGTCCATTGACTAATAGATTGAAGTGTACTGGGTCAATTATGGTCAACTGGATGGCTCCATTGGTGAAGACATAGTTTATTTTATATGGCCCCAACCATCTTGTCTGTAGGTTCCTTGGTATTTCTTTGAATCTAGAATCATACAGTAATGCCCAATCGCCAACTTGAAACTATTTGATCTTAATATGTGAATCATGCCACTTTTTCCTTTGCTTCTAGATTATTTCAGTGTGCTCCAGGGTAGATTGCGCATTCATCCAAGGAATTGAGATGCAGCAATCGCTCTTTCTGTGCTGTAGGAAGATCAACATTTAACTCCAGTGTTGTCCGCAAAGTTTTGTGTTCAAATTCAATGGGTAGCATTGTTGCTTTTCCATATAAAAACTCAAATGGAGTGAACCCTGTTGTTGTTTTCTAGGTTTTTCTATACGCCCAGACGACTTCTGATAGTCTGCTGCTCCAATCTCGGTGATGCAAATGAACTATTTTTGTTAAGATGGCTTCAATTTCCTGATTTGTAACCTTAGCCTATCCATTGGCCTAAGGATGATAGGGGCTTGACTTCTGATGTCTGATATTATATTCCTTCATGAGCTCTATTATCATATTGGAAGTGAATTGAGCACCTTGATCAGTAACAAGTTCTCTTGGCACTCCATATCTGGTGAAAATTTCATCATACAAAAATTTTGCAACCTTATGATCCTGGGCATGCTTCATGGCTTTTACTTTGACCCGCTTGCTCAGATAATCAATGCACACCACGATGTAAGACTTCCCATTGGATGAAGGGTCTATTGGGCCAATGAAGTCCATGCCCCATTTTTCCAATGGAGTTACCACCACCTATGGATTGAGGGGCATTTCATCTGATCTAGTTGGTCAGCCCATTCTCTAACATTTGTCACATTTCCTTGTGTAGCTGGTTGCATCCTTGTGAAGTGTAGGCCAGTAATATCTAGTTGTTAAAATCTTCTGGGCTATCCTTTTTGCTGCAAAGTGTCCCCCACATGGCTCATTATGACATGCATGGAGAATGTCATATGTCTCATCTTCTCACACACATATTCACATTACTTGGTCAGGTCCAGTGTAAAATAGTATGTTATCAATCCAAGAGAAATGGAAGATTTTCTCTACAAGCATTTTCCTATCCTTATAAGAGAAATGTGTTGGCATTTTATTAGCTACAAGGTAATTAGCTATATCAACATACCACAAAATTTGGACAACAATATGAAATAAATGCTCATCTAGAAATGCATCGTCTATCAGAGTAGTGTCTTCTTCAGCATGGTGGATTCTGGATAGATAATCAGCTACCACATTTGCCTTCCCATGCCTGTCAATGATTGTAATGTCAAATTTTTGCAAAAGAATGAGCCATCTTTCTAACTTGCCTGTGATGGCAGGTTTGTTCATGAGATATTTAATTGATGCATGGTCAGTATGAACAAAAATGGGATAACCAATTATATAATGGAGAAATTTGTTCAGAGAATAAACTACTGCTAGTAATTCTTTCTTAGTCACTGTATAGTTTAACTCTGGTCCATGGAGGCTCTTGCTAATGTAGTAAATTACATTCTCTAGGTTACTATACTTTTGTCCTACGAAAACACCTATTGCATAGTCTGAAGCATCAGTATGAATGTGAAATGGAAAAGACCAGTCAGGGCCCCTAAATATGGGTGCAGTTGTCAACAGTGACTTAAGCTACAGGAAGGATTCATCACATTTCTTTGTCCAAGCAAATT
Source organism: Thuja plicata (assembly GCA_018584345.1). Lineage (NCBI taxonomy): Eukaryota > Viridiplantae > Streptophyta > Pinopsida > Cupressales > Cupressaceae > Thuja > Thuja plicata. Next base: position 2,895,609 of record MU224910.1, on the reverse strand, counting down.
TGGCCTCTTTGGTAAGCAAAGTATACAGAGGACTAGCTATTTGACTAAAATTTTGGATAAACCTCCTATAGTAGCCAACATGTCCTAGGAAAGACCTAACATCCTTTTTCTTTGTAGGGATAGGTAGTGTGAGAATTACCTCTATTTTTGCAGGATCTACCTGGATTCCAGCTTCGGAGATAAAATTTCCCAGCACTACGCCTTCCTGCATCATCATGAAGCATTTCTCAGTTTTGAGAGACAAGTCATGCTCCTAACATCTGATTGGTACTCTTTCCAAATTCTTTAGGGCTTTCTCAAAGGTGACACCAAATGTAGTAAATTTGTCCATATATATCTCCATACAATCATGTGATATGTCAGCAAAGATGTTGATTATAGCTCTCTGGAAAGTAGCTGGTGCATTGCATAAGCCAAATGGTAATACAAAATAAGCATATGTGCCCCAGGGGCATGTGAATGTGATCTTCTCCTGATCTTCTAGAGCAATGTTGATCTAATTGTAACCTCTATATCCATCTAGAAAGGAGAAGTATTTATTATCAGCCAGAGTGTCCAGTACTTGATCAATAAATGGTAAAAGAAAATGATCCTTCTTGGTGGCATTATTCAACTCTTTGTAATCCACACATATTCATCATTTCCCTCCCTTCTTAGGTACAATGACCAAATGTGATACCCACTTGCTATTAGAGATTGGATAGATGAAACCAACATCTAGTAACTTTTGCAATTCAGTTTTGACTATTTCTCACAAGGCTGGGTTTATCCTTCTTTGAGGCTGACAAAGTGGTAAGCTGCCATCATTAATGTAGATCATATGGGTGCATATTTTGTAGTTCAGACCTAGCATATTTCCATAATCCCAAGAAAAGGCTTTCTCGTGCTTAGACAGGAGTTTGGTTAACAATGTCAATTATGGTGGTGGCAACCTTTTGTTCACGTGGAGATTGTGATCAGGGGAAATTTCCACAGTAGTTGTTAGCTCTACCATTGAAATTTTAGGTATTGGGCTTGTAGCTACTTCACATGGCAGTAATTGGCTAATTATCTTAGGGTTTGCTGGAAAGACACAGTTCTCATAGGTACATAGTTGTAAAATAAAACTTTCAAAAACATCCTTTGCTACTATACACTCATTGGCAAGTATACTATGTATTACATCATCTTCCTCTTACATTTTTAGAAAATATTGTTTGTGCATCATCATGAGCTGGGCAACAGAGTTGAGCTCTTCTTCCTCATCCCCTAATTCTGGCCAAATAGGATCTCCCAAGTCTGGCTGGGGTTGGGCAGGAGGATAAAGTGCTAGCTTCTTTATTGCCTGACCATTTAAAATTGTCATACTTCCTTATCTGCAACTAATTTTTGCATTAATGGTGGCTAACCAAGGTCTCCCTAGGATAACTGGATAGCCAGCAAAGTTTACTTTAGGTGATAAGATGAGAAAATAAGTAGGGTATTCCCATGAGTCCAAGGTGACTACTACATCCTCTATAAGATCATCTACAGTGACTATTGAAATATCAGCAAGTTGTAACATTGTTGGAGTTATTCTCAAGCCCTATATACTCAATTTATGCATTGTATCTTTGGTCATTACATTTATGGCTGCTCCCAAATCAACTAAAGAACTTTTCACAGATTGTCCATTAATTATCAAATCAACTATTGGACTTCCAGGGTCTAAATACTTGCGTATAACTACCTTGCCCAACATGATATCTGCAAATTGCCCTATCACATGAACTATTTAAGGGTCCTTCTTTTTCCTTCCAGGATTTTTAAGGCATGCTTCCTTAATAGATTTTCTATAGATAGGAACATCTTTGATAGCTTGGAATAGAGGGATTTGGATGTGCATATCTTTCAGCTACTCAAGAATATCAAACAACATTTCTTCTTGGGATATAGGTTGTTCTATGGTGAGCCTATATGGAAAAGGAGGATCAACTGAGGTTTTAACATCAGTTTTGCTGGATTTTTGAGTTGATTGGGTGGTATTTTGTAGTGTAGCCTTTGGAAGAGGTGCTGATGCTGCAGAAGTGTCTGCAACTTCTATGATAATAGGATGTTTGGGTGCAGGCAGAGTGGTACCAGACCTCAAATGGATATCAGATATCTCTAGTGCATAGGTAGGGTACTATTGTGTATCAGTGGTATACATTGGTTGTTGTTGTTGCTTGCTATTTGGATTAGGCTATGGCTGAGCAGGTAATTGGGTTGGTTTTGGATTAGGACTAGTGGTTGCAAGAGGTGGCATTATTGCAGGAGGAGGGACTAGAGGTGGTAACTGTGGAAAAGTAGGATTTTGGTTAGGCCACTATGGAGGGCCCCTCCATTGGTTATTCTATTGTCAATTTCCTTATGGTGGTTTCCATTGATTCTGAGGCTGAGATCACTGGTTATTTTTCTGGTTAGGCCAATGGTTATTTTGCTGGTTAGGCCACTGGTTATTCTAGGTTGGCTGAGAGTACTAAGAAGTATTTTGATAACTTTGGTTTTGCCATTGATTATTTTAAGGATTTGAAAATTGTAATGGGTCCTGAGGCATACCTTGTCTTGAATCCCATGGTTGGTATTGATCAATGAAGAACACTTGCTCATCGTCTCTTTCTATCTTCATGTACTCTGTAGGCAAATGTTAATTTTTCAAGTTCACCACCAGCTTGCATCTGCAGTCTTTTTTTTTTTTATAGCAATGAGGACAGTACTCAGCTAACTGTGATTTAGCATCTGCATGTTTCTTCTTGATAGTCATGGTGTCAAGATGTGTAGCAACATCATTAATGATATCTTTCTTGAAATCCGCAAGCAAGTTAGATATCTCCATCTTGGAAATGCCCGAACTGATCCCTTTAGTGCCTATGGACTGATATGCTCCGTCTTTCTTCATAGTTTATCTGGAATAATTGAGACATATTTTCTTGAGGTCATCCCAAGAAGATTGGGATATGTCCCCACCAGCCATGAGGTCTAGTGCTTCCAGATAGGTGTCATTTAATCCCCTTAAGAAGACTAGTTTCTGTGAATCCTCTGCCAGAACATGTTGGGGATTCTTCTGCATTGTGTATAAGAAACGTGAAACATAGTCCTCCAAGGTTTTGTCCTCCTTTTGCGACACTCTAAAAATGTCATCTTCCCTTGCAATACTCTTTGTATTTCTATAGAAACAAAGTCTGCATTTCATCGCAGGTGCCTGCTGCATTTTCTCCTAAGCCCATGAACCATCGTAAGGCTGACTCTTTCAGTGTTGTTGGAAATAGTTTGAGTTTGTGGGCATCGGTGTTATAGTTAAATCTATGATAGAGGATGTCAAACTCAAACAAAAAGGTGTCAGGTTCTTTGGTTATCAGGTCATAAAAATTTGGGAGTGCGGCAGTGGGTATATTTTTTAGATTAGCATTGTTTATAAGGCTCGATAGAGGAAACAGGAAAGTAGGTTGTGCCATTACTGCTGGTATTGGAAACTGAAGTTGCTGCTAGAAAGGAATATTAGCTACAGGATTGTTAACAATAGGTGCATTTGGGTTGGAATTATCAAGAAAGCTAGCTAAGATTTCAGCGAAAGACCAAAGACCACTTATGTCAAAAGGCTTTGCTCCAGAGGAAGATGTTGCAGGAAACTCAGGACTTGCATCAACAAAAGGTAACTCAACTTCTTCAACTTCTTCATTCAAATTTGCACACTCTCCTAGAAGAAATCTGTCATATTCATCTCTTCTTCTTCCCCTTCGATGCATGCAAATGAATTCTTCACACTGGTGAAGCAAATATTGGACTACAAACCACTACTTAAAAACTAGCTAGAAATGAAAAATGACTCAAAAAGTTTCTTAGCTTGACACCATCCCCGGCAAAGGCGCCAAAAATGAACCACCTCACAATAGGTGCTTAGTAATCATGCCAAAAGCCTCTCTTAGGAATAGTTCATTCAATCTAAGGATTACTTCTCCCACCATGAGGTGCATTTAGTTTGTCAACCTAGGGACATATACTTGAAATGGTACGACATTGTATGTGCACTAAGTCCCTTAAAGAGTCATCCTACCTATGTTGTAGGAAGGTAAAATACATGAAAGGAATCTACACTAGAGCTGCAGGAAAGGAAACACACTTAATTATTACTAAAATGAATGCTACAAATTGCAAACTCTACTTAAGCCTATTCTTTCAACCTAGAGCATTCACTATAACTATCCTTGCAGGTGTTGCAGGAACATTCACAAAGTACAATGCTACAGGAAGAAACTATAATCTTCTATCTAGAATGTTGGGAATGTTGAAAGTAAATCTACTCTACTCTACTCTAATCCACCTCCCAAGTGGGCCCCCTTGGTTGGCTTTTTCTAATCTATTAACACAGAAGATAAACCAAAAGTCACTTCATTATATTTCAAGAATTGATTACATAAGAATGATACATAAAACTGGAAATGAACTTGATGTGAAAGATGCAACAAAACAATGTATTCCAAAACTTCTGAACTTACAAACTAACATTCCAATCCCTATAAATAGAGGATCGACACTTTATTCTAAAACACAAAAGCAAAGATCTGACTGAAATCATGTCAGAGGGAAAAAAGGAAATGTAACAACCCATGACATATGCAATGAAGTCTGGGTGACCAAGTCAACATGATGGGAGCACGAAGGGAATATAGAAGCGCTACATTCCTGCATTTCTGGAACAGTGGCTCCTCATTTGTAGTAGTCATGTCTTCTGGTGCCATGATGGTTACCCATCGCAGTTAGTCTTCAACGTCCTCTTTAAATGTTGTCGACCACTCTCAAGTGGCTCCTACTTCCTGGCAGGTTAGTTATCATGCAAAGATATTCATACAATTAAACTTAATCAAAATTTATTAACATATTAGAACACACATTCTGATTGCTATATATATATATATAATATTGGCAAACATGACATAACTATCTACCCATGGGTTTAATGGTTCTAACTGTACTTTGACATAAGTTCAACTGATTATAAGTCCACAAATGTTTTGGTAATACTTAAAAACATAGTATAAAGATTAATATAATAGAGACAGTAAATGGTCTCATCAGATAGTATGTCAGTAGACATTCATAAAGAAGAATTAAGCTTGCACTCAGAGAGATAGTCAAGGGATTATTACAAAAAATAATGGATGTTGGGTTATTCTATTCTCCCATTTGGCTTATGTAATGCTCTAGCTACTTTCCAAAGGGTAGTCATTAACATATTCTCAGATATTTCACATGGCTACATGTAAATCTATATGGATGACTTTACCACATATGATAGTTCTTTTGAGGAAGCATTGACCAATCTAGGAAAAGTGCTACAGAGGTGTGATAACCATAATTTGTCTTTAAATAGTGAGCATGCTTTATGTTGATGCAGGAAGGGGTAGTGTTGGGTCACTATATTTCTCTAGCTGGTATTCAGGTTGATCCAACAAAAATTGAGGTGATTCCCAATCTTCATGTCCCTAGTAAAAAGAATAATGTAAGGATCTTCTTGGGACATGTAGGTTATTATAGGAGATCTATCAAGGATTTTAGTAAAATGATAGGACCATTATATACTTTGTTAAACAAATATGCATATTTTGAGTGAACATCAACATGTGAAGAACCTTTATAGTAGCTGAAGTCAGTTCTTACCCAAGCACCTATCCTTAAAGGACCTAACTGGTCAATGCCTTTTCATATTTACACTGATGCATTAGACTATGCCATTGGAGCAATTTTGGGCCAAAAATAGGTACTATGGAAAATTCCATTTATTTCATCAGTAAAAACCTGCAAGAACCATAGCTAAATAATACTACCATAGAGAAGGAATTGTTAGAAGTTATTTATGCCCTTAAGTAATTCAAACACTACATTGTTGGTTATTAAATTTTTGTGCATATAGGTCATGCAACCATCAAGTACCTTATGAAAAAAATTTCAATAATAGTTAGGTTGGCAAGATGGTTACTATTGATACAAGAGTTTGACATTATCATAATTGATAGGCCAGGTAAAGCCAATATGGTGAAAAAATTTCTTTCTAGACTGCAAACTCTGGAAGATTATGAAATTATTGATGATTATTTTCCCGATGAGCACTTGTTTTCTATTTATATTCACACACCTTGGCATGCATATATATCTAACTATATAGTTTTTAACAGAATTCATACTCATTTCTCTCTAAAAGAGAAAAGGTTGCTTGTTGAAAAGAGTTTCAATTTTCCTGGATAGCTGGTTGTTTGTTCTATACATGGCGTGACCAAATTATGAGAAGGTGTGTCAGGGACAATGAAACCTATGTCATCCTATATGCATGTCATGATGAGTCCTATGGAGGATTTGTTGCAGCCAAAAGGACAAATATGAAGATCTTGAATACAAATTACTATTAGCCTACTCTTCACAAAAATGCAGCAAAGTATACCAAGAAGTATGACAAATGCCAAAGGATGGGTAGACCTACTAAATCAGATGAGGTTCCAATATACCCTACTAAATCAATATGAGATTCCATTTGATAAATGGGAATTAGACTTTTTTGGACCTATATCCTCCTTCAAATGGTAAATCATATATCTTGGTGTGTACTAACTATGTAGCTAAGTGGGTTGAGGTCAAACCAATGAAACATGCCAAGAATGACAAAGTTGTAGAATTCCTTTATGAGGAAATCTTTAGCTGCTATATAGTTCCCAGGGATATTATGACTGATTAAGGTGCACAATTCACTTAAACTTTGATCATAGCCCTAGCCAATGAGTACACCATAAGGAATCATAAATCAAGTCCTTATCACCCATAAGCCAATGAGTAGGTTGAAATTAAAAACAAAGGGATTGAGTCCATATTAACTAAGATAGTATTAGTCCATAGGAAACATTGGGAAAATAGATTATCTGAACAAGTCTAGGCCTACAAAACAACATGGAAAACAACCAATAGTTTACTCCATTTGAGATGTTGTATGGGAAAACAATAATGATGCTTATTGAATTTGAACACAAAAAATTTAGAACATCATTGGAATTAGATATGGATCTCTCCATAAAACATAAATAAAGAATCCTACATCTCAATGCCCTGGATAAACTTAGGAAGTTAGCCTTGCAGAAAATAGAAATAGTGCAAAATTAGTGAATGCAGTGACATGACAAATACATCAAAGATAAGAAATTTCACCCTAGTGATTGGGTACTATTGTATGATTCCTAGTACAAGGACACTATGAGAAAGTACAAACTTTTTAATTGGGTCCATACAAGATTATAGAAGCATTTGACAATGGTGTTGTTTAACTATCAACAATTTATCCTATCAGATTCAAACTATTGGTGAATGGTCATAGGTTACGGTTGTATCACAAATAACCTACAAAATGGAGTTCCTATAGTAGTTTGAAAATCACAAAGACTTTAGTCATCATTCTATCATACTTATCACTTGGCATGGTGCTTTATCACATTTACTGCTTGATACGATCCACTACTTCTAGTGTTTATGACCATAATTAGGTATGTGCAAGGAATGCATGTGTATACATTAAACAATTAGATGCATTTACTTTCTATAATTTTATTAAGTTACATAAATTGCATAGCAAACCTATCATTTTTTACACTCTCCGCTCTCCATGTGCGAACAAATGTCTTTATTTAATTTGGTGGGGGGGATGGTGTTCCATGTGATGTCCACATCAGAAAGTCACATCAGGATCAAGCCATGTCAATCCATGTCCTTACGATAGAGTGTCATATCATAATTTTTAAAACTAAAGCCAATTTAAATTTTGATTTTTAGGTGATGTGACAAATCAAGCATGTGAAAACTTTTATTCATATATGTGTATGTGCCCCTTAATTATAATCATGTTGTCACAATTTATTTTTCCTAAGTTGTCTTTCTTTTATTATTGGTGTATGCCTGTTAGTCTAAATTTGGAAAGACATAAGGGTTTGTAGTCTGAGGTCGTAGGAAGCATAAGTTAAAGAAAGGATAATTGGAGCAAGAATTTAAATAGTTGTGAAAATTTTGAATCATATGTCTCAAAAATTTTAAGGATTTTTCTTCTAAATTTCATCAATGAACGTTTGATACACCCATTGGAGGTCCACCTCTGCGTCCTGAATTGTCAGTCTATGATACTCCGCTTTAGGATCCAGTTTATGAGCCACTATTTTGAAATTGTGGTTGGTTAAGCTATTGCCTTATATTGAATGGATTTAATGACAAAATTACCATGGATTTTGCATGTACATTTTCTAACGAGGAAGCTAGAGTGAAGGGTTTAAAGGTGATTGCGACAGAGGAGCACATTGCAAAAGTAACAATATTACTAATAATAGGGGAATATTTTCCTAAAATAAAGGATTCAAGGAGTTCTAAAGCCCAGTTCACTCTTCCTAGGGATCCCCCTCTAATTTCAGACAAAAAAGGAACTAGTAGGCTCTCTCTACCACCTATATTAGTGGAAGTGACAATCTACATTATGAAATATTTAACTTGTCAGGGTAGACATAAATGTTTGCATTCTATTCACTTCAAATTGCTAAGACATGTGAGACATAGAAGACCATTGATGAATGTGCCTAATGTTCTCCACAATTTTCTCTCTATCAGTGTGGTTTAGACTCAAAAATGTAGGCCACACTTTGTAACACATCATTGTCTTATCAATTTACTTGTTGAGAGGTCATTGAATGAAGTCTCTCAAATGTCATGGGAGAAATTTTTTAGAGTTAGGAGGTTTCAACTTGAGAATGTGGGGCCAAGAGGTCGGACATTGTCTCATGGGATTACCACCCTGCGAGGGGTTGTCAAAATGACTCTAGGGGCCTCCTCATCTGGGGTGTCTCCTGCAGATGAGACTTCTACAACCACACAAGAATTTCTTGAATCCTAATCCATTAATATTGATGATAGTCTTACATCAAACCCTAGCATAAACACATATGTACAAATCCCTATCAAGATTAGGGCTTCTTCTAGGAAGGAAAAAGGGAAAACAAAAGTAGATGAGGGTAGGATAAAAATCATTTAGGAACATGAAACTTCACAGGTTACCCCCTACCCCTAGTTCTAAGAAGAGAAGAATGAAGGAACAAGATTTCCATATAGCCAATACACAAGATGAAACACTAAATAGAAGGTGAAATAAACCTAAACCTCCTAGGACTACATAACAAACACCATATGGGAGAATCCATCTACTTAGAGGGAAATCGAGGAAAAGAGTACAACCTAGTTATTCTAGAACCAGTGAACGCGTAGAGATATCAGAATCCCCTCATGTTTCCTTTTAAGAGGAGGAGCCATCTTCTCACACCCGTCTGAGAGAAAATTCATTGCCTCCTAGCAGTCCTGTGCGTAATGGGAAAATATATTAACCTATAGATGTGGGTGAGATGCAAGAAAAAGAGGTAGAAAAGGAATATCTTTAGGAAATGCATGTTGAGCGGACTGACATACCTTTAGAAGAGGGATAATTGCAAGAGGAGGAGATTAGGGAATAAATTCCTTAGGTACTATAGATATATTCATGGAGGAATAACAACCAGAAGAAGACAAGGTTACAAGGTTTGGAAGATTTGATTATTGTTGTATAGAAGTTGGAAGAACCATAACTATAATAGGAAGAATCGATATCGAGCACAAGTAAGCAAGGTGAGAGGCAAGGATACCTGAACACAACCATCCTTCCTCTCTTATGTGTCATTCTATAGCTTTGAATTTTTATAAACATGTTATATAAGCAAAGTGAATGGGATATAGAAAAAGAAAAAATGCATAAAATTATTGATGGACAGAAACAAGAGATTGTTTTTTTTAAAAATAATATGGAAACAATAGTAAATATGGTTCCTCAACTAATGGGGTGTAGATAATCAGCTAGAGTTTATTATGTATGTTTGAAGGATAACATATTCTATTTTAGCTTATAAGAATTATTAGAGACTTGATTCCTTCGTTGGAAACACCTCAATAATTTTACCAAGCCTATCAATCTTCTCTTGCAACCATAAAAAACATGTTGTGTGAGTTTTATCTTCATAACTATGCTCTTTGGTGCAGGGCACCTCTTGTAGGTCCTATTTTATGCTTAATTTTTTTGTAATAAGGTGAATCCCTTGGATCACCCTAGTGTGTTCATGTGTGGTTCTATTTTGTAAGGTGAAGGACCCTAAAGTAGGTTATAAACCTTATGGGTGCCCGAAACCATGTTAGACCAGTTAGGATTTTTTTGGTTATTCTAGTATTTAGGTAGAATTTTATGTTTTGAAACCTTAGGATAGGTTCTTGGCATATTTTAGACCTCTCCCACACCCTTGGAGGTTTTTAGTGTTGGCACTTTACTCAAAATAACAACTTTGACAAATGTTGCCAAAAAGTTGTCTTTTTGCAAAATGTTACATGAGCAACTTTTGGAAAATGTTGCTCAAGGAATGATAACTCAAATGGAAATGACCAGACAAAATTATTGGAGCATTTGTAACACCAATATGATGGTATTTGGTGCTCTTATGCCTTCTAGGAAGGTTAGATGTTACTGTGTACGAAACTTGGTGTTCAAAGAAGGAAATAAAAGAGTAATTTGAGTTATTTGGAGTGTGTACGACCTTGTACAAATTAATTTTTGTGGATCCAGTTGTAGAACTTTGTGATTATTTTAGTTATTGCAACATTCTATTTGGTTTCATTTGTTTTTGTGAAGTTCCATAGGAGTTAGAGATTTTTGTTTACTCACTGTTTGTGTATCCCTAGTTTACTGGGTCTGCTCCAAAGATGTGATCCTAACTTGGGATTTATCTAGTGGATCTGCTCGGCCACATGGGAAATACAAGTTAGGATAATGCTCTTTAATATTCCTAAAGTTTAGAAGCTCAATTTTGGTTCGATGATTTTTGAGACAAAACCCTAGGCTAATTATCTCAATGTAATTAGCCTGGTTCTTAAGTACAGTCACATGCATGTGAACTATATGATTTGGAGGATCGAATCAATGGTGGATCTAGACCATTTTTGGGTAGAGGAAACTATCTAAGCCCTTTTTTTCACTCTATGAACCCACCTTAGACCACTTTCTTAGTAATCTGAGCCTAAACTAGTTAATTAGGCCTATGAGATTTGCAAGAGTTTAGTGGTGCAGGAGTGGAGTGAAGTGCCAAATCTTTGGAGGGTTTCAAAAATCCATAAAGAGTATCTAGAAACCTAATCAGATAAATTATATCTTTTTGTGTTAGAAATTTATGCTCAAAAAACCCTCTGGATAGGGCTACAAGGAATTCTAGACCAGTTAGAGTTTGACCATCCTTGGGTCTGTAGAACTGAATCCATTGGTGGAATCTCTACCCTTGTGGTCTAAAAAAAGTCTACCATCACATATATTTTTTGATAAAATCCTCTAGTGAATATTTCTACCATTAGGCTCAGTTTAGGGAAAGTGTCCCTAAAGGGTATATTGCAGAGATTGGTGTCTTGGCTTGGAAAGCCAAGTTGTGGTAAAAAGAGTATTTTGGTCTCTTGGGAAAGTTTTTATACACCCTAGGAATACAAATGTGGAGTTGAAGTGTTTGAATTATAATTTTGAGGTAGCTATAAGTGATGACATGTAACTGATTGAATGTTTGATAATGTTAAGTTGAAGATGATGCAAGACATTAAATCAGTTAATGGTTTGTTATTGTCATTGATGTCAACTTGATATAATCTATATGGTCATATACATAATGCCAAAGACTTCAGAGAATCAATGGAATAAAGTTTATGCTTTCAACAATGCATAAAAGTCAAGTATTCACCAAGTGACAAACTACACCAACGGAGTGCACACCATCGATAAAGATAGAGATAAAGTCACAGTGATGCCCGACAAGCAGAAGACAGTATTGCCCGATGAAGCAGAATCAAAGGATGCCCGACGAGCTAAAAATAGTATTTCCCAACGAAGCAGAATCAAAGGATGCCCGATGAGCTAAAATCAGTATTGCCCGACGAGAAAAATCCAATGATGCCCGATGGACGGAGATCCTGAAGCTAACTGAAGAGACACCGACGGAACTGGCAGTTGTCACTGGTGACGAAATGCAGAGTTGACCGATAGAACAGAGAGATCAAAAAATGACAAAATATCTAGCTGGCAGAGCTAAAGGATAGACTTAACTGGTTGTTTGATTTGTTTTATTCGACCATAGTTAAATAAGTGATTTGTACAATTGACAAGAAGATAACTACAAGATAAATCAGGAGTTAAAGCCACAAATCAATTTGGCTGGATTGTTTTTCACGCCAAGAATCAAGAATCAAGAACCTAGAATTAAGGAACATCATGTCTACTTAAGAGACAAGCATAATTTATTCCCAGAAGCAAGAAATCAGATACACAAGGGAGTGAACTGATAGAAGATGTTGAAAATAAATTGATGAAGGATAAACTTCATGCAGTCTTGATCAATCAAGCTAAGGGAGAGCTAAAGAATTTTGCAGACACCGATGAATAGAAAAGCACAACATCACATAGCAGAAAGAGTTAAATACAAAGGAATTGAATTGATACATTGATCAGAAATATATTGTAAGTAAATAGATCTGAAAATATACAATTTAGTTGCATTATAAACAGGTCATTTTGTTTTAGTTTAACCATCGAAGCATTAAGTCTCTTAACAGAGAAGGACTTAACAGTATTTTGTAATTGAGGTATATCCTAACAGATTACCAGAAGGTTGACTCATGATAGTAGCATCGGTCTTACCTAAACCCTATTGACAGTCTAAGGAGTTTGATTCAAGGATGGTAGTAAGATTAGCATAAAGCCTATTGACAGTCATGAGACTGATTCAAGGATGGTAGCATAGATGCCAGATACTAAGTGACAACCTATGTATAAAAATCCTCTAACAAGGTCACACTTAACCGTGTGTTTGTAACCTTTAACAGGTTTGGCTCCTAACAGGGCTCACTTTAGAAGAGTGAAAATTTAGGGTACCGGTCCCAGTGGTTTTTTCCCTTAACAGGGTTTCCACGTTAAAATCCTTGTGTTATATGTGTATGGTTCATTACTTTATTGTTTTACATTCTACATATGCATTTATTGATTGATTGGTATACTCTGCATATTTACTGAGTATCGATAAATACATTTTACTGCTTATCAGTTATCAAGGAGAATAAGGACAAACAAGGTAAATTGAAAGACAGTTATTTGTTTCAAGTATTTCAAGGCATGCATCTTGTAGGGACTTAATAATTGGAGAAGTATTGATTGGTGGATTAAATTGGATAAATTTTTGAGGCCACTGATTCTCCCCCCCTCTCAGTTATTACTAACAATTGGTATCAGAGCTTGTGTGCTTGGAAGGAAGGTTTCAAGACCTAAGTAAAAGATCACAAGATGAACAAACGAGATGTGCCCAAGTTGAACAAAGACAACTTTGCTTCATGGTAAAGTAGGATAAAGTTTCACTTATCAGGTATTGGCAATGATATTACTCAATACTTAGATACTAAATATGTGTTGCCTACAGGACCATTGACAGTAGATCAATTGAGAGTAAAGCATGAACATAAATGCATGGTTATAGAGCTTTCAACCTCACTCTCTGATGCTGAATTTGAGGATGTCAAAGATTGCAAAAATGCAAAGACAATGTGGGACAAGTTGAAACTTGTACATGGAGGTGATGAAAATGTTCTGAGAGCCAAGGCAGAAAGCATTAGAGGAAAGTTTGGTGATCTCAGAATGAAAGAAGGTGAAAACATCACACAGTATAGCACAAGAATAAAAGTAGTCAATGCTATACAAGGTGTTGGAGGTACACTTGAAGAGGAGATAGTGGTAAGTAAAATCCTAAGAACCCTATTGCCTATATATGCTATTAGAGTCTTTGTTATTCAAGAAATGAGAGCAGTAGTAAATAATACAGTCACTCTTGATAGCCTGATTGGTAGACTGATTTCATTTGAGATGAATAACTTTGATAATAGTGTCTTACCAAGCTTAGAGTATGCATTCAAGTCTTCTATGAGAATAAGCAAATCT
>MU224910.1:2863039-2876154 GCA_018584345.1 Thuja plicata | reverse complement strand
AATAGGGTTGGCTCCTAACAGGGCTCACTTCAGAAGAGTGAAAATTTGGGGTACCGGTCCCAGTGGTTTTTTCCCTTAACAGGGTTTCCACGTTAAAATCCTTGTGTTATATGTGTATGGTTCATTAATTTATTGTTTTACATTCTACATATGCATTTATGGATTGATTGGTATACTCTACATATTTACTGAGTATCGGTAAATACAGTTACTGCTTATCGGTTATCAAGGAGAAAAAGGACAGACAAGGTAAACCGACAGACAGTTATTTATTTCAAGGCATGCATCTTGTAGGGACTTAATAATTGGAGAAGTATTGATTGGTGGATTAAATTGGATAAATTTTTTAGGCCACTGATTCACCCCCCCCCCCTCTTAGTTATTACTAACAATAAGGAGTAGGAGCCTATCTAGGACTTCTTGCAGTGCACTCTGCATCACTCTTCCATTGGAAATTGAATGGAATCTTCTTCTCTACATTGGGGACATACACTTGAGGGCTCTCATGTCCTGGATTAATCATGAAAGTAGTATAGGTGAACAATATAGAGCATATGGAGAAAGAGAGCTTGATGTTCCATTGCCATTAAGGGTTGACTCTCGAAAACCCATGACCCAGTACTATTATTGGCAGAAGATTCTCTAGAATGACAGCTACAGGAGAAGAATTCTACCTTTGAGAGAGGAAGCATTTAGGGAATATGAATGACTATCCAAGGTTGAAGAATGAACCCTAATTAGACACCTATTGTAGCATTGGAATAGTTTAATCGATGATTTCACATAAGTTGATCCCCATTAATTACTCAATTATCATGTAGTTGTTTTGAGGGAGCTTAAGTATATGGATTTGGGATGAACAAAACAAAATTATTGGTTGCCTCTTTGGTGCAGGAGCACCCTGAATGAACCAATTGTTCCTATGGAACTTAGGGTTTCCATTAAGGTCCTAAGAGGCCTATAGTTATGTTAGAACATTGGGTTAATCATTGGACCCCTTTGTAAGACCATAGTTCTAAGATTGGCACCCTATGAGCCCTTGGTCAACTATTGGTAATTAATGGTCCAAAACCCTAGGAATAGGTTTTTTTTAGGTTTTTAATGTTTGGATCCACTAGGGATCACAAAAATAAGATTGAGACCAAGTTTGGTCATCAAATTTGCAAAATTGCAAAATATGCAAAAGTTGCTCAAAAGTTGTCAAGCAACTTTTGAGCAAACTTGACAACTTTTTGTAAAAAAACTCCCAAACAGATAAATTAGTTCAAATATGTTATATAACCTTTGGGAGTGCCTAAAAAATCCCTTTCAGGTGGGTGGTAGGCTAATGACATAATTTTTGCATTTTGAAATCAATAAAATATAACCATTTCTCTGCAAAACCCGAGGACAGTTGATCTGTACGGATTGGTACGGACAGGAGGACATGAAAGTCTAACACCGAGAGTTTTTATTGTGAACCTTCTTTCATTTTCATTTGGTTTCATGTTTTGATCAATCATACTTTAAAATTTATTGAATTTGCAATCCCACTTCCTGGTTTATAGGCCCTAAATCAGGGTTTCCTAAAGAATTGAGTGTATTTCCTTTTTCCACCATGGGAATTCAATGACCCTTGGTGGAAAGAATGTTTTTATTATTTTCATTAATAATTTTCAGGATATTTTCTCAAAAATGCAGGGAGATGAAGTTGCCATGATGCCCTAGGTGTATATCACTATGTATGCACATTCTAGAATTAGGACAACAATCATAACTCTTGTTTGGGGATTCATCAGAGGCACTAAATTGGTGGAGGAGACCCTTTTATACATGCTCACATGATCCAATCATCATTTTTGTAATTTGATGCATTCTAAAGGCACTTGTAGTGCAAGTGGAGGCCTAATTAGCCCTAATTGCAAAAGCAATTTGGTGTGTCTTCATGTCTCTCTTTCACATTCATGTTTTGGGGTTTAAGTCCAAAGTCTTAGGACATAAAGGGTGTCTAAATCCCTAATTATTTAAGGGGGTTATGTGTAAGAATCTTATTTAAGATCAATTTTCCTTCGGGAAAAGGCTACAAGCCTAGTATTGGGTTTATGAAGTAACTATGTCATATGGTTTGCAAGTGAGTGAAAGAACCATTGGAACTATTTGTTAGGGACCTAAATAGACCACACCTATGAGAATAGGTCACCCCTGGTCCCATAAGTCACTTTTGGGGTATTGTTGAGAATTTGGGTCAAGTGCTTGTGAAGCCACTCTTGGTGAAACCTAGTGATTAGGTTGACCTTGGGGTTTTGGGGTTATGATAACCTTAACCAAGTCCTTTCCCACACTTGTGATAAGTTTGAAGCACTTTGGCCTTAAAGAGTTGGTGTTGAAGGGTACATTGCCCTATTTGAGTCATTTGGAGGCTTCCTACTGCCCACTTTGCATCACTCTTATTTTTCAGCCAGCCATACTTCTATAGCCACTAATGAGTTGTAGGAAAAATTAAGGTGCCTATGATGAAAGAGTAGTGCATTCCAGATGGACAAGGCTAGAGAACATGAAAGGAATTTATTTGAACCTAGAATAAGGAGGAGCAGGGAAAAGTACAGTTGGTGATTTTAGAATTTATTCTCAAATAAAAAATATTCCTATTGCTGGAGGATGAGAAAGAGGCTAGTTGGGGGAAATGATGAGCCCAAATATTGGCTCATATTTACTATTTTTTCTCTATTTTGGTCATAGGTTTTTGTCACTGATAGAGTCTTTGAAACTGGTTAGTAGGTTCCTTTTAATACTTTTATTAACTTACTTCCATGGATATGAACTTATCTTTTAAATAGATTTGTTGATGATGAACACTCCTATATGATTATATAAGGTAAAATAGTGATCATTGGTAGACCACCAAATCACATATACATTTAATGACCCCAAATATGGTCCTTAAGCCAAATCTGATTTGTACAACCCAAAAGATGAAAGGGTACAAATGCAAGTTCTAGCCAAGGGGTGGATTTGGGGTATTCTTTGTGAGGTATGGAAGAAAATGATAAGAGGTCTTATGTTTATGATTAAAAGAAGATGTAACAACAAGGTACAATGACAAATCTGTTGTAATGTTTTAAAGTAGATGCCAGATATAGAAATAAGAATGTGTGTACCTAAGAATGGGAGAAGAAGGTGTTTAAATGCTGATTTTTTGTCTGAAAGAGTCTCAAAATGCCCTAATAACTAAATCCAGCAGTTTGTGACGTGCAATTCTCTATTTTTTTCTAGGAATAGGTTGAAAGTGGTTCAACCTATACTTAGGTATAGGTTGAACGCTCAACCTATACCTGAGATGACCTAATTTAGAAACAAAAAAGTTGATATGGGCAAGTCTTTTGATTGTCTTTCTGGCTCTGCAACAAGATTTTGCACTCTTAATTTTAGGGTATAGGTCGAAGGTTCGACCTATACTTGATATTGTTGAAATTCATAGCAGAAAATAGATTTGGAGAGTTCTTCCAATTGGGTTCCATATCTGTAGCTAAATTTGCACTTCAGATCGACGCTTTCACACAAGAGAGAAGGGGAAATTGTTGGGGGGAGGGGCTTGCCTTGGTCAAGCCCCTATTTAGGAATATACCTTGAATTGAAATAAAGGAAATGATATCATGTAGAAGAGATCAAATCTAACAATGGAAATGTATTCATACCATGTAGATGCAAATGTACTTAATATGAGATCAAATATGTTAATGTGATATTCTTGACTCAACACAAAAACCAAAAGGAAATCAAGTAAGACAAAACTTGGTGTAGTAGATGCTTGTAATTCACCTCAATATTGTATTGAAGAAGAAAAGGAGAAATAATTTAATAGATTAATTTAGACCTCCTCGATGAGAAAATCTTTTGTTTCCTATGGAGAAAGAAGCTAGATCTTATAGAAGGAAATGCATGGATACTTGATGGATGGTGAATGCCCTCAATGAATACTTGCTTGCTTTAACTCCTTGAATACACAAATATCTTTCTTGATTACTTGAGAATAGATGATTACTTTCA
This sequence comes from Thuja plicata, assembly GCA_018584345.1. Lineage (NCBI taxonomy): Eukaryota > Viridiplantae > Streptophyta > Pinopsida > Cupressales > Cupressaceae > Thuja > Thuja plicata. The sequence continues at coordinate 2,872,128 of MU224910.1, read as the reverse complement.
TGTGGGTATCTTGCATAATAAGAGGTGTGAAAATGAGGAGGAGAAGTCTCCTTTTATAGTGATTTCGGGGTCCAAATTCCCAAAGGTCGACCTCACTAGGAGGGAAAATAAAAACACCTTGCGTCGTGCTTGAAACCCACCAATCTTGACCTATACCTAGAAGGTGTTAAGTTCGAGGTAAAGTTATGGGATTCAAGAGGTGTTAAGTGGTTCGGGGAGAAACATAGAGATAAGCAGAAAAAATGACCATCAATGCCAAAATGGAGCCCAAGAGGGAAATGAATCATGTGAATGGAGGGGTAAATATGAAAATGTGCATATATATTAGAGCCAACCTAATTTTTTGAGAAATATTGAAGGAGAGAATAGGACCTTGATTTAAATTATGTATGCTATTAGGTGCAATGTGAGGTCCTATCATAAGGAACACACTAAAGAGGGCTAAAATGGTCCCAAAAAGTAAGTACTTACTTTTTAGGACTATGCAATGATTATGACTATGCAATATATATATTAATCTTAATTATGGTTTGATGAATGTTATTCTAACAATAAATAGATATATGCATTGCATGTCTTTGTGGACATTGATATCATGATGTAAGTGTAATTAATGAAGCACAAAAGTCAAGTTGGCATTCAAGGAGATTCATGTCATGTATGCGGCCAAGGACCAAGTCAAGATGGTTCAGAAATAACCAATAATTGAAGAAGAAAATGACTGGTTGACTAAAAATCACATGGAGTAAACTATGAAACTCGAATGCTCATTTTTGAAAAAGGAGTAAATCTATGAGGAAGAATTCAAGCTATATATTCTCTGCAATTGAACATTTAATTGTTCCTCATTTGTTACATGGTCTTCCTTCTTTCCTGCAAAAGCAATAATGTATGTTTTCCTATTCCTTTGGGCATGGACTTGTTAGTACCTAGTTTTTGATTAAGGTAACAACAGGTTTTGAAGGGACCCCGAAACCCTTTACATAATAGCAGAAAGATAAATAGGAAACAACAAGAAAAACAATGAGCTATCAAGCATGACAGCACACCGAGAAAGGGCTATAACCTAGATAGAGCTTAAGAGATTAGAATAAAGCTAAAAAGCACAAAATGCAGCAAAAAACTCCCAGCAGATGAAGATCAAAAAACTTCCGGCACCCAACAACTTCCAGCCAAACAACTAAACATTTTCCATCTGGTCTTCCAACATCTGAACTTTGACCATCTGAAGTTTCAAGCATTGGATTGAATCCCTCAGCTTGGTAATATCTTTGGCCTGGATGTTGGTCTTCCTTTTTTTGCTTGAGCGTGTCCTAGTTCTAGGATCCAAAATCTGAATTTCTTGGGGGTCTTCATTCTCAATCTTAACCTTGTCATTGTAGTTACTCTCGAGAAGATTATACACAGAATTCAGATTATCCACAGATTTTTTCATGCCAATTTTTCTAATGTTAGCAATTTTTTCAGAAGTGCTTTGTTGTTGTTTATCTTATCAGTAATATTTTTAAGCTTGTTATCAACCAGAATGCTTATCTTTTTATCCATGTTGTTAGCCTTATCAAACACATCATTACCTTGCTGATACATAACTAAGTCATTGTGCATTTTGTCCACAATATCCTCCAGCAAATAAATTCTATCTTCCATACTTTTATGGTTAGCTTTCATCTGGTTCATGTCGTCCTAAATCCACTTATCCATATTGTAGCTATTCTCCGCTTTGTTTCTAGGCATTTGAAGGAAGGTAAGAGAAGCCATCCTTTTAACATTAACCTCCTTCTCATGGATCTCATCTTTTCTTATAAATAAAGTTTTGAAACTTACTCATAGGTTAGACAGAAGTAGAACACAATGTAATGTAGAATTCCAATTTTTAGTTTAAGAACAACCTCAGTTTAGTTCTAGCTTATGATGTGTAACAACACTTTTGAATGAATAAAATGATGATGTTTTGAGTTTATAAACACTACAAAAAATCCCTATGATTAGATTCATTTTTTTCTTCCACACACTATTTTAGTGTATTTCTCATCTTTTTTTAAAAAATACATGCGCTCTTTATTGGGTCGGTGCTATGTATGGCATCACTTGCACCTAGCAGAAGATATCGGCGAAAACCCAGATGCTCTGTAATGCTGACATTTATGTCAGGGTTCATGCCCTGTTTGAATGATTAGGCACATAATTGTGCACAATTTTAAAGTGTCCATTTGTTGGCCCATTATATTTGATTTTTTTGGTGTGTTCGTGGTTAGGATATCTTTTGATTTAGTGTCCTATCCTTACACTTTATTATTTTCCCCTTGTATTTTTCACGTTCTTTAAAGATGTTTATCGCACCCTCATGGAGGTTAAATTTAAAAAAAAAAACATGTTGTGAGGTTGTTGTATCGTATACTCGTGACGGTTAAGACAGATGATAGCTAGTGGTTGCGAGGTTGCATGGCAGTCTATGGGCAGTGATACAAGTGTTGTCGCATCCTCACGACTTGATCACAGTTAATACCTTTAGCCCATGAGGAAGTGACAATGGGTCATGTGTCAATTATTGAAGGTCCTCATGGAAAAATTTTAATACTGTTACTTGGATGTGCGACCCCATGGGTGCATGTTTGCGATGACCTTAACTTTGAACCTGATGTAATTATAATCTTTAAACAAAAATAGTTATCCTAAAATTAAAAACAGACCAAAATGAATCTTAACCCTTATAGTAGACAAAGCTTAATCCAACCCCCAATCCAAATTAAACCCTAACCCTAACACACAATAAATTCAAACTTAGTTCCCTAACAATAAACAAAAAATCAATTTTAAACCTAAACCAAATTGAATTGTAATAAAAACCCTAAAGAAAGTTGAACCTTAATCATAAAACTAAATGAGCACCAAACCAAATAAAACACTTAATCTAAACCAAATTTTACCCTAACATTAACAATAAAGAAAATTGAACCCTAACACTGGGAGTATTTGAACACTAGACAAAATTGAACCATGACCATAGACCTAATGAAACAATATAAGAAACTAAACCTAGCATTTATTATCGAATATGTGTCGTTCTTTTAATCCAAAAAAAATAAAATAACATAGAATCAAATCAAATCCCAACCCTTTTAAAATGTAACCGTATACATGTAACCACCCTAATTTGGTCTACTCTAACCAGAGACCCTATTTGCCCTAAGTGTGATCATACCTCTAATTATGTCAAGACAATTATTCAATTATTGGCATAATTCATTAAAATCAATTTAATCTCCTAAAATCAAATTGATTTCATCACCAACTAACGTTAATTACATTGGCCTATTCAAATCAAATCAAGAAAATTAAATGCTTGGCTAAAGTAATTAATAAAAAGGAATTAAATAAAATCTTCTAATTACAACTCATCACTTGCATATGGAAAGTCAATCCATAAGACAATGAGAGTTTACTAACATGGATCACCAAAGATTCAATCTCCACCTCTCTTCACAAATCAATCTCAACCACTCATCTCTCAAATTCTTCTGTAAAAGGATTGAATTTTGAGCTCAATTGACCCCAATTCTTAGAATTTCAATTATACTCTTATGTTGCTCTAATTTCTAGAAATCTAAATGCATTCTTAGTTCATAATTTCACATAGATAATTACATAACCTTCTTTGGTGCTCTAAAATGAACTTTGCATTGCAATTTAGCTTGATTTCTCATTGAATCTTCCATTCTAAGCTTGTATATGTCACTAATTTATGCATAATCTGAGGACAATTATAGCATTTAATCACACTCTTCTTAGATAGGATGCAATATGTCAGTTTTTATGGTCTCCATATGTTTTTCCTTCAATATTTCAATTTTTAACCATTAATATAATGACTTATTGAAGTGTTGTGTTGCAGCTTCTAAGTACAATATTTACACACACATTTATGGCGTCCACCGTGGGGCTTATCCCCAGATTTTTTACCATTTTTGAGCTAATTAACCTCTATTTTTGTGTGTAGGGTCGCATTTATTGACAAAGGCTCGCCTTTTGTAGCAAAAGCTCACATCCTAGAAGAAGGCTCACATCCTGGATTTCCTGTGTCGCATCCTACAGATCTTGAATCGCAATCAATAAAGGCTCGCATATTGTAAATCTTGAATCATCTTTAGTTGCAAAGGCTCGCATCTAAGATCCTTAATCACATTCAGTCATTCGTTCATTGCATTTGGGAAAGACAATCGCAATTGGTTAGCTTTATTGCGTGTTTGAAAATTTGATGACTAATCCGATAACCTTGAATTTTTTTGGATGTTAAACAACCTAATGAGTTATTGCAGGATGTTGTCAGAGACTTCTTTTATCAAGAAGATGGAGAAAAAATACTAACTAGTGGTTTTGTAGGTTGCCTCATGCGATCAACCAAACTTTGTTGTAAAATTCTAAGAATCTAACACATTTTCTACCATCTCCTAACTTGACTAGAGGATTATGCTATTTTCCTTCATGGAAAATAAAAAACTCAAACATCAAGTTTGAATTTGAATAGAATTTTGAGTAAATGAACCTTTAATTTTCTCAAAAGTTTTTTGTCAAAGTTCTTTAAAATAGGCACTTGATATTGGATTTAAATTAAATTCTTGGTCCAACTAGAGGATTATAATCTTTTCCCAAGCTGGAAAATCAGAAACTCACTATGGGGGATTAAGTTTTGAGTTCTAAAAACCGAGGGAATAAACTTTCATGATGTGCTTCATAGGAGAAAATGGCATGGATAGTAGAGTATTCTCTTCTTCTTTATGAAGAACTAGAAATCTAGACTCCTAAGCAACCAATCCTCTTTCTTGCTTTCAAAACATTAGAGGGCCTACCGATTGAGGAAAAAATCTCCCAGGAATGAACCAAAGTGAGGACAGGTGAACAGCAACCCTTCCATCTCACTATAATCAAAATGCTTCCTTGAAGGCCAAAGCCTCGAAAGAGGTAGTCAGTTTTGTCCTTGAAATTTTGACATCATTCCTTGGACATGCTTAGATGTGTGTGGAGTGGACCCGCTTGAATATTTCTTGCGAGACTACACACATTTGAGTACTCATAGGTCTATACGCCTTAATTTTGCCTTGTGCATTTCTATGGGGGGTGATTGTGAACCGATGCCCAAACATAATCAACACTTTGTAGTCAAAACAATCTGGTTTATCTTTGAAAGGTGATAATCTTTGTGCAAGGTAAATAGTAATTGCCCCAAGATACTCGTCATTTCATTCCCTCACTTGCATTTGGATTCAGATAATATGACATCATTACTTGAGCCATTGCGTGCTTGGTGATGGTCGTATTATGATTAGCATGTGAGTGTGTACCTAAGTCTACGAGCAAAGATTTTTGTTCTATGCCTAGAATCTAGGGAATAGGTGTGTGTTTGGTCACCTAAAAAACTTGCTTGATGTGTCTAAAATACAACTAAAAAGATAAATTCCTCAAACAAACAACATTTTGACACTCACTGACATTCATGTTGTTCAGAAACACTCTAGAAATCCTTAGACAGACTCTAGAGTCAAACAAATTTTCATGTACTTCGAGACAAAGTGGCAAAAATTAGACAAACCCATCAGAGACTCGCATTTGGTTATTCATGGCTCACATTTGGTTGCATAAGCTTGCATTTAGGGAACAAGCTCACATTTGGTCATTTCTGGCTTGCATATGGTAAAGAGGATCACATTTAGGAAACATCAACCCGCATTTAGTAAGCATCAGCTCGCATCTTGTAAATCAAAGCTCGCATCTAGTAAGTCACATTTAGGCCAGAGGGTACTTGCACACATGTCACACTCAAAAGCTCTGTAGTTTTGGACACCCCTTTTTCTCTCCAGTCTAGTCCTGTTGCTCCTGTTACTCCACCTGTCGCTATTTTTCAACTTATTTGAAAGTCTACCTTGCATGTCCATTTGGATTCTCATAATTGGTCCCAAAATGTGTTGTCTTTTCACTCAACAAATCTTATTGATTCTCAGCTCACTATCAGGGCATTCTAACCCTCTGATGCTGGAGTCAATCACTCTAAACAATCACATATACCTTTTCTTAACTTGTACACACCTATTTGGATAATTTGTAAATCATCTTAACATAATTGGAACACTTTTGACAAGTTGAGACCCAACTTTCATGGTTAACACAAGACATAAACAATACCTTGCTGACGATTTAGAGAGACCTCCAAGATTACTCAATTTTCAACATGGAGAGACATCTCGAAATCCCCTATTTGATCAAGACTCGCCTGAAATGGATGCACCTCATCACGAATGGAGTGTTTCCTTTGATGAATATAATGACAAACAAGACAATATAGAAAGCCAAGAAGAACGAAATCATGGTCGTCCTTTGTTTGATTCTGATAGTGATGAAGACATATCAAAATAGGAATATAACAAACGCAAACAAAGTAGGAAGTTCCAAAAGACCTTGGAAAAGATCGTTGGAGAAGACAAAGAAAAATTTCCTACATTTAGCTTATGTTGGATTCAAACTTCCTAAATGCTATGATGTTGAGAGATTGAAGGAACAAGAAGTACAAACACCTATTTCCATACTCTCAAATAAATTATACCAAATTAAAATGGTTTGCGATACTCAAGCAAGAAAAGACTAAACCAACCAAGAAGTACTCCTTGGAACACATATGTATGTTTCCTTTTGATAAGAGTATAAACATGGTTCCATTCCCACCTAAAATGGCACGACCCAAATATGACAAATACATGGGAGAAATGGATCCACATGATCATGTTAGAGAGTTTTGTGCCCTAATCATAGAATACATGCATGAATCAGCATACTTAATGAGGATATTTATGGGAAGTCTAGGAGAAAATGCTATGGAATGCTTCTCCAAACTCACACCAAGTGTGAAATATTTTAAGGATTTGATCCAAAGATTTGTCCAACATTACTCCTACAACACACAACACAACATTACCATGATAGATCTTTGCAACACAAAACAATGAACGGGTGAATCCTTCACACACTTTTTACAATGGTGGAGGAGAATATTTTTAAGGTACTCAAGAGAAATACCCAAATATGAAAAGATGGAAATCTTTGTCAATAACTTAGTACCCAAAATGAACTATGCTCTACAAATGCAAGATTCTCCTAGTTTTGACAGAATGATCAAGAATGCTATTCGTGCTAAAGATATTATGGTCAAGAAAGGAGAGATCACACTCCAAAGTGACAATAAATCTAACAACTATAACAACAAACCTAAGTGGTGGAATAAGAACAAGAATGTTGTTAGTGAAGTGGTGGAAGCATCGAAAAGAAACGCTAAACTAGATGTGTTTAATCTCACAAATAGCCTACAAGAAAGTAAAGAAGCTAAGGTAACAACCACAATACCAAGAGAAAACAATGATACTAAAAAGAGTAAACCATAGATGTCTAGAACTCAAAGAACATTTACTCCATTGGGAGAACCTCTTAAAATAGTTTTGAAGACTCTCTTGGATAACAAAGTCCTCACAATACCAGAGTCAAAACCATGGGAACTGGAAGTAAAACCAAGGTGGTGGAATGATAATTCCTATTGTGACTTCTATAAAAATAAAGGACACAAGACTAATGATTGTGTTAAGCTCAAACATGTTATACAAGACCTCATTGAGGGAGGCAAGATCAAAGTGGAAGGACATACCTCTAATGAAGATCACACGGCATATAATAAACCATTTCCTAACTATAAAAAGGTGAAGCTTCTAAAGGAAAGGGAAATGAATTCAATTACACCTATTCTCATAATGATAATGTGATTAATATTTTGGACATAAAAAGTGAATCAATCAATGTGAACACTATCAAAGGTGCCAAAGACAAATCGACACATTTGAACTTGGTAACCCGAAGCCAAGAACAAGTCACAATTAAAGGGGTTATTTCCTCATCTAAACAAGTGGCATCATCTAAAACACATGTTGTCACAATTTCTAAACCAGAAATGACAAGACAAACACTTTCTATACCATCTGATAACTATAACTTGGTAGACCAATTGCAAAGGACCTCGGCTCAAATCTCTATATTTGAGTTATTAAAGATCTCTTTAGTGCATAGGGAAGTTCTTGAACAAGCCATACATTTTTCAAATGTTCCAAAAGACATAGATGTGGACAAATTCTAGGCAATGGTCAATCACATATCAGCTCCACATTACCTCCCCTTTTCAAAGGAAGATGACTGTTAATGTTTGTATCTTCAGTCGTATGATCATTAGAATACATATAATATATGTTGATTATTAATAATATAATATATATGTTATATTATTATTAATCATATGAAATTTAATATTTAATATTAAATTATTATTATTCTTTATTAATAATTGATTGATGAAACATTATAAGATTGATTAAATTATAATTAGTTGGAAGAGGTATGTCCTTTCTTATAAATAATAATGAATAGACATGTCCCATGAAGGGACATGTCTCTCCTATCCTCATTCCCAATATAAATGAAAGAGAGATTGTTGCATTTGGAAAATACATACAACATAGAGTGTTATTACATTTGCAGCTATCCTAAAAAACTTAACATGGTATCAGAGCCAGACTGCAAATGTAAGAGAGTAGTTTGTTGATGGTGAATGTGTGGTTGTCTCAGAAAAATACAGTCTCAGTAAAAGGACCATATCTCACAAATGCACTGTTGAATTTTGCTAAATTTTGGATATGTTGGTTAAAACCTAATTTCAAATAATCTCACTAAAGCAATTAGAGAAAAAAATTTGGAGTCAAAAGTTATGATGGACTATGTACGGGTCTATGTGAAATTTCTGAAAATGACTTTCATTAAATAGATATTTTAATTTGTTATGATCATGGTCCAATAATAAAAAAAAAAAGAAGAAGCATGAATTAAAGGAAGGGTTTATATTTCTATAAAGAAAGCATCAATTATATATTATCACCTATCTTGGATAAATCATGTCATTTAATAAGAAGACATGAGAATTGTTCAAAGATATAAGAGTGGGAATTGTACATTGTGGGGGGAGAATAATAACCAATGTTACATTTCCATGCTTAGTGTGGGGAGAT